>JAJONR010007667.1:0-42077 GCA_029582245.1 Solanum etuberosum
TTTACAATTAGAAACTATATATATATATATATATATATATATATATATATATCTTTTAGAAGATAGTAACTCAACCACTTGCTTAATTTATGGGCACGCTAAAATATAGAGTAGCCAATTAAGAACAATGAAGAAGTCAAGTCAGTTACGATCGAAGTCCACAATATGGTTGAACTCATTATTGTATCAAACATATAAAAATGTATAACGTTGAGCACGTAATATAATAGAGTCTGGCTTTAAAACAAACACCTTTTGGATTATAGATCAAAAGGGACCATCCCTAAAAACACATATCAAGACAAAGACTTCGCTCATTTATGGGTAAATTGTGATAAATAAAGTTAAATTTCTGTTGGCTCACCCAAAATTTTTAAAAATAGTTCATCCACAAATGGACGAACTACAAATTTTTTTTTATTAACTTCTCACGTAAAGCTACATCTCTTTCTTCAACAATAAATATGAGATTATTCACTTCACACAATAATTGACCCGCTAATATATACCAACAAACCAAATTTTTGTGTCTTGTCTTCCTTAATTTAAGTCGCTTGCAAGCATCTTAGCTTTTACACCGACATGCCCTTGCCAACTCTCATTTACGTACCACCAAATTTTATAATCTAAGCCTTTTCACATCGACATAATAGTTCTCCAAGTCACTACTCATCCTTAGGTGTCTGTTTCGAAATTAATGAGCAATGTTTCATAACGTTATTGTTGGGATCAAAATAATAAAATGATATGCGTAAATTAATGAAGAAACATTGAATAATGATAGTAAAGAGAAATTATAAAATTACTAATTTTATAGCCTTGGAATGCTAAATTAAGTAAGAAATTGATAATTAAACTAAAAAGGGTTAGTTTAATAACAAAAAGGTTATTCTCCTTAATTTTCCATACAACAAATAGAAGGATGGAAAATTGGTTACCCCATTAAGTTCTTTATGATCTTTTATATATATATTTGGGCCCAAGGTCTAATCCATAAAATATGACCCGAGCCCAAACCCGAAAATGTAGTTGTTGAAATGCACCCGTACTCGCATCATGGCGCGTGCAATTAATCTTTCTTCACTATTCCCTCTTCATTCATCACTGGTATGAACAGTCGTAGCTCTAAAATCTTCTGGAATACAATTGATTTTGATCTATTAGGTGTTTTGAGACATCATAAGAAGAACGCTTTAAGGTAATTTGCAATAACTCGCTTCATAGTATTGATTCACGTAGTAATTTGGTGTTCACAATCGTAGTTGTCAGGCTTTTGTTCAAGTATTTTTGATTACTTGTGATTTTTGATCCTCTGTATTTCAATAAAAGCTGTTATAACTTTAATTAAATCGTATATTTAGCAAATGATTCTATTTGATTGAACAGAAAACCTGATTCAAGGAAATTATGCTGTAAAATTTGTAGGGTTTTTTTATTGGGATTATTGTTCTCTTGTGCACTCAAAACTGTAATTTTGGCCTATTTTTAAATGTGCACTGCTGTTATAGAGTAATGATCCTATTGTATTGATTGTTTTCTAGGAATGTTCAAACGCGAAAACAGGATGCTGAAGCAAAGAAATAATGCCCAGAGTATACGAATGCCTGTTATTACTATGTTTTTTGTTTTGATTTGTGTTCTAGTTTGGTTCTTGTGTAGGGAAACTGGAGAAAAATCTGATTCGTTGTCTGGTTTAATTAAGGAAAATTTGAGTAGCTTTAGCTTTTCGGTTAAGTTAGACCCAACTGTGGAGTTCAGAAATGGAACAGATTTAATATGGCAAATACCGGACTCACCCAAGGCAATTCTGTTTCTGGCACATGGTTGTAATGGTAAAGCAGCGAACTTTTGGGACAGATCACCTAAGTGCCCAAATTGTGTGGGTTTACCTGAAGAAAGGCTTATCGTTCTTCATGCCTTAGCTAGGAGATTTGCAGTTCTTGCGGTGTCTAGTGGTGGTAGGTGCTGGTCGATGGAAGAGGAAAGGTTGATTGTTAAGGATATTATCGAATGGTGGGTTGTTAAACGAAAGGTTCAAAGCTTGCCTATTGTAGCTTTGGGTGCTTCATCTGGTGGATATTTTGTTTCAGTCCTTGCAACTGATTTAAGATTCAGTAGCATAACAATAATGATTGCTGAGGGATTGTTTGATCGAATGGACATTTCGAAGAGTTATCCTCCTACCCTTTTTGTGCACATGCCCAAAGATAAAAGGAGAAGTGTGAGAATAGCGAGATACTTGACACTCCTGCAGGGTAAAGGCATTGATGTTGCAGAGGTCAAATGCATGGAATTTGCATTGTCACCTACTCTATTATCTGATAGGATTCCCGGTCTTGATCTAGCTACCTCTGTGAAGTTGTATAGTCTGTTCCAGGAAAAGGATTTTGTTGATACAAAAGGTTTCATGAGAAATGATGGGCGTGCAATACAATGGAAAGCAGCTCTCAAGGAGAGAGAGATTATTCTCCCAGACAAGTCCATAGGGAATCACATTCAAGAAGAAATGAACCTTGCTTTTGCTTATCATGAAATGACCAGTTTGCAGTCTGAGCAAATCTTTCACTGGTTTGAAACTCATATGAGCTGATCAGATTCTTATGCTGTGTAATCTTCCTTGAGTCATCAGGGTTGGAATATTGTTGCCACGGCTTTGGACTGGATGACAACAGATCTCAATACTGTTGTGTGCCCATGTTATTTCATGAGGTTGCAGTCCAAGTGGGAATAACTGTGATCACATTGTGATGAAAAATATTGTATCAGCATTCAAACTTCCTACATGTGAAAAGGGCTGTCTACTGTTATTATTTGGATTGTCCTTTTTTTTATATCCAGAAAAGAGTGAATAGTGCACACTTAGGAACTAGGTGTGCTTTCTTTTTTGAGAGGAAAGTAATTGAAACTAGGTCTGTTTTCTTGTGCTTAGGGATGGAACTTTTCAAGTGCAAGTTCCTATAATTTCTTGTTATCTCAACATTAAAGGAAACACAACCTTTCTGTTCTTGAAGTTATTGGAAAAATGAAATCAAACTATTTATCTTTGTTATTCTAATCTCTCTTCTTTGCACAGACTGGAATTCATTTCCTGTGTTAATTATGCTTCAGCATGGGTGATTGTTTATTACTACTACCTTTTTCATGTGTCTTTAAAATTCTTTCCTGTATAAATTATAATAATGTATCCTCAAGAAGAAATTGAGTGAGCATTTTGTATGAGAATGAACTTCATCTGTTGGAAGTAATGAAGTGAAGTTCATCTGGTTGATGTATAATCCAAGGGTATCAATTGGGTGCGTCTTCCAGACCTAATGACTCTGAGACATTTGCATTATCTTACCTTCCTAGGCTACTGGTAACACCATTAATTCATCATCATCTTATGATTCAATTCTTGCTCTAGTGCATTATGGTGGAAAAACAAAGACTATTTAGTTATCTGTTAGAATTAGATTTTGTTGGTGTGTAAATTTAATATTTTTGAATTCCAACATATCATGTCGAGCAGGTCCGAACACCACGGTCATTGAAAAAAAAAGATGGAAGATAGGATTCTGGATAAAATAACCAATTGTGGAGAATTTTGTTATAGATATTGGATTCACTCATGTGGGGAATTTTGTTGTATTAGCTTCAACTGATATTGGATTCACTGAACTTGTATAAGCTTTACGAGTGATTTGAGTTTTGAGGATCCTTCAGCATGAGTAGGATGTAGGATTTGCTCATGTTGAGGGAGGGGATCAGGTTATGCGATCAGTTGTAACATTACTACAATAGATTTTCCTAGTTATTCAGGCTAGTGCTAAGGTACAGAGTTCACTTGGAATGGTTGGATTCCCTTCATACAAGCCCATAGGGTCAGCACTTGGAAATTAATGGGGTAAAAGCTCTGCAACCGTGGTGCATATCAAATTTTGTTTGTTGCATGTGACTCTCATTATACTCGTTGTAATTTTCATCTGCTTCCCTTTAATTGTCTCTTTCTACAGAGTATATCTATGGACAGTTTCTGGTCAGTCTTGCAATTTGCCTCAAGGAGACATCCTTTGTATTACTGATGTGAGGCTATAGGGAAGTAACTCTGACAACAGCTTCTCTAGCTACACGCCAGCACTCAAAGCACCTTAATACTATTTTATATTCTCCCTCTCTTTATCTGTCATGTGTGGGATATTTCAAATCAACTCAAGCATCCTACTCCTTGTAAGCTAGAAAATATAAATTCTCTTAATATGTGCTTCTTTAAGATGCAAGCATGCATCCACTACTTGTGCCTAAATTCTTTAGGGAACACAACTTTTATGCTGAAGATCTTCATTCAGATGAAGAATCATTATGAATTGTCAGCTAGAGAGGTTCGTAGAACATTCATTAGTGATTGTAAAGAGTATATACTTGCATTGCATTGTCAAAGAAAACTTGTGCTATTTAAAGATTGATATCTGTGTTAAGACATTCATAAAACCTTAATGGTTAAAGAATATTTACACCAACCAAATTTGGTGTGAGTTCAGTTTATTTGTGTTCTCCTTTCTGGCTTAGTGATAATCCGACAACTTGAGCCAGTCTGAAGCAGGGAGAAGTAACTCAGGTGCATACCAAGACTCCATTTAGTATTATTTTACTATGATGCATCTAATTTGTGCTGTGAAGATATGCTGTTGGGTTGGTTTGCATTCATTGTGGTGGTACATAAATACACCTGCTCTTTTAAAGCATACTATGCTGTGAGCCAAAGGTCTGACAGTGTTACTTTTTATTGCCCAGCTGTGTATAACCAAAACCATCCACCTCTCTGTCATTGAGCTGTCTTTTTTTTTCTTCTGTAGGTACACTACTGAATATGTTGTTCCTTCAGAACCTTTACATTTTATTTTATTATTCTGTTTTAAGCTTTAGATGCACTTGAACAAACAAAATTAACATCCTAACTATGAAGTTTACATTCGAAAAGTAATATGAAGTTAATATGCATTCTTTATCAATAATTTCCATTCCTTGTTCTTTTGGGAGATACACATGCTTGTAGATGTATTAATTTATCGTGCAAGTCCGTTATGACTTTTGAGGGAACTTTTCGTGTAAATACTCCTCATTGACTAGATAGATGCAGACCAATGACCTTTCAGGAACTTTGGTAGTTCAAATTGTTAGATTTCTCTGAAATTTGAAATGTAACTTTATAGAGGATAATGGGAGAGCATGTCTGTTATGCTCCTATCTCAAATAATTTTTATTTCTTAACTCTATCTGGGGTTTCTCGACGAGTTTTAACAGCTTATCTAAAGGGGATTTTCTTGGGTTATCATTAGTAAACATACATGGAATGTGACATCCTAGAAGAAAATCTTTAGTATGTTTTGTCGAAGAGATTCTGATAAGAGAAGTCAGTTATAAGTCTTTAATTTAGCAATCTTGTCAGTAAACACGAAATTCTGAGCGGGATATGCTTTTCCGTCATGTTATATTTATTATATTGTTGAGCGTAGTTACGGACATGTTACTTCTGCTGTAGTTAGATATCTGTTTCTTCATGTTGTATTATTTGTATTGCTGCTGTAAGCTCAAACCTGTTACCTCTAGTGTAATTCAGCCATTACCTGCAGTTTTATGGGTCCAATAGTGAAAGATGCAGCTCATTGTATCAAATGGAGTTAATTTTGAGTCCATTCATTAAATTATTCTAAGATGGCTGATGCATTAATTGTTTCACTTGAAGGCTCTGGTGCACGTATTTCCTTGCATCTTAGCTGGTATATTGTTTAATCAGGAGGTTCAATAGGAAATGATGTCTAACTATCAAATACAGACAACATGAAAATGTGATGCCCATCAATCAATTAATGGAATATTTTATTATAGTGTTTTATATTATATAGATATCTTTTATGATATTTGCTTCTATGTCTTATCTACCTGAACATCTCTCCAGTTAAGAAGGAAAGAATCTCTTGGAAGAAATGAGAGTGTTGAAGATATGATTATTAATTTAAATAAAAGTGTACTATCTCTAACAATATAACTTTTAGATGAGGTAGTCATACAATATAGTACGTTATTGGAGCATGTAGAAAAGTAGAGGTCTTGACTTTGAGTCTCCTTGTCACTTTTTATCGAAAGTGATTTCCACGTGCACTCTCTAATAGTTTAAATTTTTGGATGAGATGTTCACACAATTTAATAAAAATATATTGCCATATAAAAAGTAAAGAAATAGAACAAACTGGACATATCAGCTGATGAGTCCTGTTATCTGCATTGCCTGAATCAAGATTGATAAGACCAATGTTTTCCTAGCTGTATTTGTAATTGTGCTTTCCTTCTACTTTCCAAATAGTTGTATGGATGGAACAATTTTGTTTTAGTTATGTCAACTCACTGATATTATCCATGACAGGGAAGCTGCTAAGTGTATGGTGCAGCATTGATGTTTGGCATGAACTTCTTCATAAGCATGTCATGTTTTCTGTATTGAATGGTGTTCATACTTTACAAGAATGCCTTCTTTTATTTTCAGATCCATTGCTCAGCGCTGAATAATAATCACACTTGCAGATGGTCATCAACACCCTCATGAGAAATTGAAGCTGCGGTAAAGTTTGTTGAAGGAGCTCAATTAGCCTTGACACATCTGTTGCATTTCAACGAATAAAGGAGGTAGGACAATGGGTGTGTGTTCTTGATTACTGAGGTTAGTTTGTTTTATAAACAAAGGTAGAGTACTTTATTTTTATTTGGAAAGATACCTTCTTTACCTTGAAGGAGAAAAAAAAAAGAATAATCTGAAATTGGGAACAGTCATTCACACTTGTAATACAACAAGAAATGTTTTACTGATAACTGATTAAACAATGAAGGTTGGTATCCTCTTGATTTTGTAAGATTCAAAAGCAAACAGAAAAAACATTAATTTTGATAACGACTAGCAGAAAAACATTAATGCTTAATCCTAAAGTAAACACACTGAATATCATAAAGAACTAGAAATAACAAGATATTGATGATAATTGTGAAAATGACTTTTCAAGCTCTGGGCTTGAGCTGACCCTCGTTGGCTAACTTGAACAACTGAGCCTGAGCTGCTGCAGCCTTGTCTGAACTGAGTGCTGTAGCAAAATTGTTCTTGACTTGTGTGGTGCTGTAACTGAACCTCTTGCTAACCATGGAGTTCAGCAAAGAAGCTGTGCCTTCCCTGTAGAGTTGCCCAAGTCCATCGGTATGTTGGTTTGAAAGTGCTTGCAACAAGTTCATGTTTGAGCCGAGCCCTGGAGCACTAGCCACGCCAAATGCACCACCAACAGTTCCCCACCAACCAAACAAGCCCCATATCAGTCCCGGGTGAGTCCTCCAGTAACTGCAATCATATCATGAAGTGTTATAAGACGCTGCATATTGAAGTTAAGAATGCAAACTAATAGCCTTTTTGACCAAGCTCTTCTGGGAAGCCAAAAGTGATTATTTTAGAAAGTTGACGTGTTTAGCCAAGCTTTTAGGAAAAAATAAGTGCTTTTGAGTAGTACCAAAAACTGTTTTTCAGAAGCTAAAAAAAATAGTTTTTTCCCCAAAAACACTTTTGAATATTGGCCAAGCACACACTACTGCTCTAATATTGCAAAAGTACTTCTCAAATTGATTTTCCAAACGCAAACTACTACTCTGCAAAAGTACTTTTTAAGATAAGCAGATTTAGAAAGCTTGGCCAAACAGGTTATAAAGTTGACGATGTTAGTAAAATTACTCGTACTTATAAAAAATAAAAAAAAAAAAGATGTAAACTCTTTTGGTAAAGAAAAAAGATGTAAACTTACTCGCATGTAAAAGGAGGTGATGGTGTTGGGGTAGCAGGAGTGCTTGGAGTGCCAGGGTCAATGATAGGAGTAGTTGGTGGGGTTACAATAGTGGGTGTGGAGGGGGTACTAGGTGTAGGTGTAGGTGTACTTGGAGGGTGGGGATAGTAGCCACCTGAAGGAGAAGCTGGGGTAGGGTCATGATGCTTCCCTCCTTTTGGAGGGTTACCACAGTTCGCTGGTGGTTTGCTTCCATGAGATGGAGTTGCATGATAGGGTGGTGTGCTTGAACCTGTTATCCACAAAATGAATTGTAAGAGTGAAGACAGTATAACTTGAGACACGTTCCAAATAGTCTAGTACTAAATGCTTCCACCTAAAGGCGAGAACTCCAAAACTAGGAACTAGCAAAATAAAGGGCGCTTGTACTGAACAACCCCATTATGAAACCAACCTAACAAATAATGTGGGGGTGAATGCTGCCTCCAACAATTTAAAAAAACAACAGGAACACCAATATAAGGTGGCAAGATCTTTGATACTTAACGATTTTATAATTTTTATAATTTACAGTGCTTTCCATATATTAGCAAACACTATGCTTAGGATATTGTTAAGGTAATCTATAAAAATGGCCACTAAGTTTTTTTTTTTAAAGTACAAATAGCAAAACATATATATGGAGGGTAAGGAGACCTGTTGGTGGACTTCCGGTATGTGGATCAGGAGTGTAGTAGTTCTTCTGTTCTTCAAAAGAAGCAAAGGACACAACGGGAATGACCAAATTCTGCAAGAGCAGTGCAGCAAATGCGGCCCACAGAATTCGAGAACTCTGGTTGCTTCTCTGTTTTGCCATGATGGTTTGCTTCTCAAGGAGACTGACAGAGATAAAAGAGAACGAATGGAGAGATGGAGAGCTCAGTGATGGGAAGTGATACAAGTGAGTAGCAGTATATAAAGAGTGATGAGATACAGAAATTAATATAAACAGGTGAAGATGTTTGTGGTTAGTTGTGTATGTTGCAGGTGCATTTAAAGTCACTTCAATTCATGTTACAAAATGTTGAGAAAGACCATCGCTCTGAACTTAACAAAATATTTAAAAATATGTTCCATGGCCCTAGTTATTGAATTCTGTATAAACACTTTCGGGCAGAAAAGTTCGTTTATCTTAGATTGCCTGGATTATTGCACAAGTTAATTGCGCTATATCTGCTTAATTGTAAATTATAGCGTGCACAATGCAAAAAAAAAAAATCATCTTCTTGGAGGGGGTAGGATCATTCTGTTTCTTGAGTACATTTTATATTTCTAAATTTTGCAGGTTGGAATGTTGTAGAGATGGAATCAGGTTAACTTTTTTCCAACTATATGAGAGAGGCTAGTTGGTTAAACAGTCACTTGAAAATGGTGAGAGAGGTCAGGATGTCTACATTACTATTTTCTTCTCTGTTAAACTTTGTTCAATTAATTCATTGGGTAAATGGAACAGATGAAGACAGAAGCGGACCTAGCTTATAAGTAATGGGTTCACATAAATCTTTTGTCAATACCATGTATATGTATATTAACAAATCAACTACTTTAAATACTTATAAATATTTGACTGTAAAAGCAGTTATTAGTATCTATATTAACTTGAGGTACTCATCGTAGGAACCAATAAACTTCAAATCCTAGATATGTCTTGGACGAAGAAGTCCTTGAAGGGAGACCAGACTAACAAGAGGAATTGATCACCAGAGAATGTTTGGTTCGTAAGAGGTCAGTGTCAGTTCATGGCTGCTGCATCTTATTTCCTAAGGTTTTTTTATTTGCTCCCTACTGTGAAAAGTGAGGTAAAAGATTTCATTTCATTATTCACATTAAACCAAGAAACTAAGCAAGCATTTGTGCTCTTTCTAAAGACTCTTTTTAGACATCTAAAGAATTTCACATATGATATTTGATTGGGACTCTACTTTTATTTGTGAGTTAAATTTATCTCTCGTTAATCGTTATACTATCGGGCCAACGAGGTGTTTATTAGGTGGGTTGGGTTGGGTTAAAAGAGGGGTCCAGGTTATTTAAGGGAAATCGGGTAATTTTAGTCGACTTGGGGAATCTGTCCAATTGAGGGGCATATTTGTTAAGTTTAGTAACAGCAGAGGTAAATTGACCATTATAGTATAATGAGGGACAAATTTAACTAACAAATGAATTAGATAGATATTTTTGACCCTTTTCCCTCAATTTAATACTGTAGAAACAGCAGCAAGGTCCAGCTGAATCCAGGTAGGGACCTTTTCTTGAATTATGCCAGTTTATTACACTCAACTAGGCCATCCTAACTATGTTTGATTGTTAACATAAGATTATGTCCAGTGATAGAGAAAGGTTACAAAAAGATACTTGAAAAAAACAATGACTAAATAAGATTAGAGGTGCCATAAATATGAAACTTAATGACCTATTAAACAAAATATATGAAACCTTAATGGTCCTGACAGACAAGTAGGTGAAGGGAAGACATTGAATTGCAGCAATAAATGAGACAGCAAAAGCATTGTCCCTCCTTGAGGATTGGTAGGTTGTGTGTGTCTGTTCTCTATGTAAAAGTCACTTTGACTATATTTTTTTGGATAATAGGGGTGACTGAGCTAGTTTACGCGTACCTTAACTAATCTTTCGAGTACTTGTTATCTCTTACTAACATAGATATTCGATAATTCTGTGTACCAAGGTGTTGACAAAATGAGAGGAAATCACTTAGCTTTTTGTTATTGGTGGGATTTAAACTCTAATTTTCACTCATTTCATCGATCGTTAAGTGATACCATTGGATGCACCTTTGAGTACTAATTTATGTACAGAGAAGAGGGGGTTGGGTATCTATCTGTACTCATCAATATCCTCTAGGAGTAACTGTAGAGAGAGATGAGACCAAACATTAAAATAAGCAGAACCATTTTCATTGGCATGAGCTGTCATTTTAAAAAATAACCAAATGAGGTAGGTTTTCTCATCTATGATACATATTTACACTCTTCAGCTTTTGTGGCCTTGTGGTTGCTTAACTGATCTTCTACATTTATGTCATTTGATGGTAAAACAAAAAGAAAAAGGAGAAGCTACAATGTCTTTAAACTAAGGGTCTCCCGGAAACAACATCGTTTGCCTACACTTTAGCCCTCTCAGACTCCACTTGTGGGATTACACTGGATTTGTCGTTATTGAGTAAATGTAATGTTTGGTGTGAGATGGTGAAGTCCACAAATGCAAAGGTTCATAGGGGTGCACTATAAGTCTATAATGCTACTATAGGGTAAAGTCAGAAGAAGAGTAAATGGGCTATATATGATTTTCAGTACGAACTAGCTAGTGTAGTAGATGGAGTTTATTCTCAAAATTAAAACAACTACAATAATTTTGAAGTAAGATTTTAAGTATCGAACTACTTCTCAACTAAATTAAAGTACTGATATGTGGATCATTGGTCCATACGATATTAACTCTTCTTCTTGATGTTTTAGAATATCATTACGTAAATTATGGTCTCTGGTGCTCAACCTTAACCACCTGGCACACTAAACATTTAGTCACATACTCAGTGACATCCCTCTTCATACCTTTCGCGGATCATCCCAGCACAACTCTCATCTTTTCAAAGATGCTTGGAACTTTGTATACACGATCTATCGAGGGTATCAGATGTCTAATTTTTTGGTCAGAATATGAACAGTAATATTCTCGGATCGAAATTAGGAAAAGGTCGATTCAATATCCTTTTGGTAGATAAAGTAACTTTTAAGAGTTTCTTCGTGGTCTACTACTCGAGCAATTATTTATTTATTTGGTATAGAAAGGATAATAGTATATTGTTAACTAGAAATATATCATAACAAATGGACCAATAGATCATGCATTTATGATTAATATATTTAGAAATATCATTACATGTGATTGCTGATAGATTAGTCATCTTCGTGATGATCAGTATTAGTAGTTAGAAATAATATTGGGAATTAGATACTAATCATTTCTTGCTAATTAATTGCTGGCGGTTGTTAATTACTATACTTTATATATTCTGTTTTCCCTGTACAAACAGTATCTTCAGAATCAAAGAAATTTTTAAAGGATACACTTAAATTTTGTTCTTGATACACTTGACCAGTAAAAGATTTTTAGTTTTTTATACCATTTAATTTTGGATCTTGATTGGAAAATGATATGTTTTTTTTTTTTGGCTTTCTATCTGGTGTTTGGTGTCCACATTGGAACCCGACAAGATTAGGGTAACAAACGCGACTCCGTACACAGGGGACGACTTGAACTCGAGATCTCTGGTCAAGGATGAAGGAGTACTTACCACTCCACCATAACCCTTGTCGGTGGAAAATGACATGTTATAGTCTTAAGTAATGCACTATATGCTCCTTCTGTTTTGTTTTTCTTTTATTGATTGGTTGTTCATTTTAAAAATATTCAAGAGTTGATTAGTTGCTTTTTTAAAATGTCATCCTTGTGAGTAACCATTTGACAAACTTATTAGAGTACTAGTAGTCAAATTCAAAAATTTCAAAGGATAGTTAATAAAGATAATATAATGCAAGATGATGAATGTTTGGAATCCATATTAGGTAAGGAGCCATTGCTTTTGCTAATTCGAATTGAAGGGTGATATAAAATCGGTCTATTTCCAGCATCATATCCACAGTTAGCCCATTCATCCTAGTTAGCAATTCCAACTCCGTATCAAGGTTACAATAAAATAAACATTTAAATAATATTTGTAATTTTGTAACTGGACAAATAAAAGAAAACTAGACTAATAAGTTTAATCACTCAGTGCAATAGCTTACAAATCATATATGCGGTAAACTCGGTACAACGAATTCAATTGAAAAAGAGAGAATTCCTTATCCAATATTACATACTATACCAACTCAATCATCTTTACGATTTATTAATCTCATCTTTAAAGAAAGTATGCTAGAGGTTTAACATATCTATTTAGGTTCTTACAACATATTCTGTTTTTTTTTTGTAATTGTGGTTACAGCATATTCTGTACTAAACAGAATTAGCAGAATAAATTAAAAACCACGCCATGTAGGTGCAGTAAGATTCAAGTTTAAAATGACCGCCCAAAACGAATCTGTTGGCCAAATGAATCACTCATAATTAATACCGCCTACTTTAATAACGTGGCGGAATAGATGAGATTCTTTTTCATGGAGTATAAATTTTAAGAATTAAACTTAAACTACGTTCTCGATAAGCTATAGATGTGTTATGTTCTGTTTAATAATCTTTTTTTAATATTTCTTTAATCTACTTGTATTTCTCCGAAGATCCATGTACCCTCTTACACCTCCTCATTTGAGGATCTACACTTTCTCTTTACATGTCTGAACTATTTCAGTCTCGTCTTCTTCGTCTTATCCATTATGAGAACCACTTTTACTTTATCCCAAATATAGAAAAGGGTATTATCTATATTATAATTGTTAATCATAGTGCGAACCTGATCCGCAAATCAATTCACTATTTACCTTTCCTATAAGGTGCGGTGTGACATATATTCGCATCGTATAGAGTTTCATTCGGGGGAAATACTTTCTACTAAAGGATTTGTTCATCCATCTGGTGTTCGATATTCGTATGGGAGGCGATTAATTTGGATTTGCACTTATTTTCATTTCAATTTAGTAAGGATTTTTTTCATACTAAGGACTCGAACGCTTTACTGCACCACATTCTTTGATGATTATTTTTATTTTTTCAACACGATGAAAGTGGAGAAGATGCTTCTGGCAAGTTTCACGTCAACTAGAAGCTATAAATTAAACCATATTTAATTAAAATATTAGACACACCAGATATCTAGGGATACTACGACTATTAAATATTTCAAAAGCCAATATACAAATATTAATAGAATCGTGGTGGCCGGTAAGTTTTTTTTCTTTTTTCTTTTTTCCATATGAATCTTTCAGATATATTATGATGAATTGTTGATGATTCAAAGGTTTTCAATTTCTAGGGTGAAGAACTTGGCTTTTGGACGGCCAACCTCACATGCATTACCTGCGATAATTAAATCTGAAGAAAAAGGATGATCGTGAATGATTATATATAGATCTAACGTCTATATACTAATAATAGTGTAATTTTGACACTATATATTATATCACTTTAAGAATATAAGTATCAGAAAGTCGTTCATACTATATAAGCGAATTAATAATTTAGAAAATAACATGTTATAATAAGTTATAAATATATTATCAGTGTATATAAATTAAATCGCGGTTGTAAATGGAGTGATTAATTAGCTAGGTTTTTCATTATTGGTTGACTTTTTAAACTCGACCAAATACCTTTTGACTTTTAAAAGTATTTTATTTTATTCTAAAACAAGTAATCTTTCCCATGCAAATGAGTGCTATAAATTTAGGCATATAGTTCTTAAAAGCTAATTATTAACAAACCCAAAATTAGCTTTGTTTTAGTTTCCCTTTCATTATTAATGGCTATAGATATGAACTTTCCTCTTTCTAATTTCACCTTATTATCATCATCAATCTTTTTCATAGTTTTCTTTTCCGTTTTCTTGAAACAATATTACAAAAATGTCTACAAAAATCATATCACCAAAAAAAAACTCCCACCAGGAGAAATGGGGCTACCATGGCTAGGTGAAACCATAGAATTTTACAAATCTCAAAAAAGGAACAAATTATTCGAAGAATTCGTCGAACCGCGTATCGAAAAATATGGAAAAACATTCAAAACAAGACTTATTGGTGAACCAACAGTAGTTGTATGTGGAGCAAAAGCCAATATGTTCTTCATGTCTAATGAATTCAAATTGGTAATAAGTTCTTGGCCTACTTCATCAGTTGAACTTATGGGAAAAAATTCAATTATGGAGAAAAAAGGCGATATACATCGATTCCTACGTGGCATAATTTCATCAAGTCTTACATCTACTAGTCTAGATACAATGGTGCCCAAAATTTGTAACACAATTCAATCACATTTGTACATAAATTGTACTAGTCATGGTCAAGTAGACCGGACGATTAAGCTTTATCATCTTACTAAATCTTTGACGTTTAAAATAGTATTCGAGTGTTTTTTAGGGATCGTGGTGAAACCAGGATTACTTGAAACGTTTGAAGGAGTCTTGGAAGGGGCTTTTTCGCCACCTTTTAAGTTTCCAGGGTCAAAATTTTCGAGGGCTATAAGTGCAAGGATGAAAGTACAAAAATTTCTTGTTGAGGTTACAAGGGAGAGGAGAAATGAGATTGAATTTGGGCGGGTTGAAGGGAAATTAGATGAGTCATTGCTTTCGCGATTAGTGAAAGCAATGATTCGTGGTGAAGTTAGTGAAGATGAAGTTGTTGATAATGTAGTTTTGTTAGTGTTTGCTGCACATGATACAACTTCTTTTGCTATTGCTATGACATTTAGGATGTTAGCTCAACATCCGACTTGCTATTCTCTCCTCCTTCAAGGTACGTGTACAAAAACTAGTTATTATTTCCATAATTATATCGAAATTTTCTAATGTGAAAATTTTGGACTTGTGACAGAACATGCTAATATAATGAGCAACAAAGGACCAGATGAGGGACTATCTTTGGAAGACACAAAAAAAATGAAATATACATGGCAAGTTGCTAGGGAAAGTATGAGGCTTTTTCCTCCTATATTTGGTTCATTTAGAAAAGCAATTGCTGACATTGAATTTGATGGATTCACTATTCCAAAAGGTTGGAAGGTAAGAATATTAGTCTACTATCGACACGACTCATGATCATTGGAACAACAATTAATACACCTCAATCCCAAACAAGACGGGATATATCAGTACGAAAAGGATGTTAATTTTTGTTGTTTTATGCAGGTATTGTGGACAACATATGGTACACATAATAGTCCAGAGTATTTTAAAGAGCCTCAAAATTTTGATCCAAGTAGATTTGAAGAGCCTGTTCAACCATATGCATTTATACCATTTGGAGGAGGTCCAAGACTTTGTGCTGGGTACCAATTGGCAAAGTTAAATATTCTTATATTTGTTCATTATGTTGTGACAAAATATAACTGGTCTTTGGTAGATCATGATGAACCAATTGTCATGGATCCCCTTCCTTTCCCTTCTAAAGGGATGCCCATTAAAATTTCTTCCAAGTTTTAATGAAATATATTACTTTAGTAACTTTGTTATTACTTTAGTCTTCGCCCTCTGGGCTATTACGCGATACTTATCAGTAAAAACTTACTAGCATCGAGTGTTTGACATTAGTTTTCTATCAATCAAGTTGGTGGAGTTGTTTATATATCAAAGTTAGAACAATTTTGACAAACTGAGGACATTCCCTATTAACTAAGGGAATGTCATTATCATTAGCCCAGAGTCATGGAACACAATTATATATGGCTAATGGCTTGCAACACTTGGAAATAAAGTGACAGTTACGTTTAAATCAACCAAAATATTACTACTAGAATGAACTCGTTGACAAACAATGTTTGTGTCATCATCTCTCCGATAAGTTGTCCAGACTGGCGTAATACATAGATAGACACTTTAACTTAGCCTCAACTAGCAAACAAACATTACAACTTTGAGTATGCACATCTAGACATTTCAACTCGTCTCCACTGTGTCAGTTGAACACTCCAAAATTGGAGTGCTTATGTTATCAGTTGAGACCAAGTTGAGGTGTCTAGATGTGCACTCTCAAAGTTGGAGTGCTTACTTGCCAACTGTGACCAAGTTTGAGTGTCTATTTATGTATTATGCCTTTCAGATTCAAGCGCAAACATCCTCAGTTCAAGAGGGAAAGTTCTTCTATAATTCAGTCAAACAAATGTCGAAATGATTGATATCGCATTGTTATTAGATTCCAGACACAAGAAGCAAACCCATGGAAATAATCCTGTATAATTATTTGTGTCTGTAACAAAAATTGTTGTTCATGGTGGGGCTGTTTTCTTTTCCTTGAGAGGGTGGGGGTGGGGAGGAGATGACTTTTTCTCACTTCTTCATCTAAAGAAAAAAAAAACTAAAGCGGATCGTCTTTTACACACTGCTGGCAATCAGGAAGAAGTGTGTGAGTGGTTGGCTTCATCCCCTGGCTAGACCATCTGTTCACAAGGGCCACTTCAAGTACCCTGACCTGCAGATATTTTGTTCTTACAATCAAAACATTCCAATGAAAATAGGTAAATTGCAAGATAGATTGAAAGGAGGGAAGCATTTCATCCAAAACAAGTTAAATATCCAAAAGGCGATATCCAAATATTTCTTATCCTAAGCTTCACAGATATTTACTTTTTGGCTGAATACATAGACAAACACCATGAACTTGTCCGAATTTTCATTTAGCTACCTAAACTAAGCTCATGATGTATTATACAACTAATTTATGTTCAAAATGTATATATTAGACATGCAACCGAAACAGTAAAGTATATGAGATGTGGGTCATGCGGCTGACTTGGCAAAGAAGCTGATGAAAGAAAGACATGTGGCACTCAACAATCCAAACAAATAGCTCTTGAGACAGAAAAAAGGTCTATTATTTTCAACTTCCTGCCGTTCCTTCTTCTCCCCCAGAAAAACAATTCTTTCCACCATTGAAACCAAACTAAGACTCGAAAGCTAATAAAACACACTCAAACATTCATCTTCCTCCCCTCTTTGCTCTCGATCTTTTCTCCATCATCGCTGTAGAATGCCAACCTTCAACGAAAAGAGGAACTTCCTGGAAAGTCAAACTCCGGAAAGACCTAATGGTTACCAATAAGTTCTTTCTTATCAACCATCACTAACATGTTGATAGGTTGTTAAAGAGTTTAGAGAGAGGGATCAATGAGGTGTTGTGTCCGTCACTACAGTTCTCATGGTCATTGCTACATAGCTTGGATTGTCTTTCACTTTGCACTCTCTTTCATTTTTTTGCTGCATTTTGGTGCACTAACTTGAGATTTAAGCCAATCTAATTTTGAAGTCAATTGAGGTGTTTTTTCTGTTGTAATACTCTGCCATGTATAAAAAAAAAATCTGGTTCGTGGTAGCTGATTTGACTTCGTCATTCCAGGGTGTTGCAATGGAAACAATGGATAATATTTCTCTAAAGAAGTAGATCACTTGCATGAGTGTTTTTGGTTTTTGTCATGGAAGAGGGGGGTTGTTGTGGTCGTTCATTGGTGGAGTTTTAGGGGAAAATGTAAATAGATGGATCTTGTTTCATTGAGAGAGAAGAGAGATGAGAAATCATTAAATGAGGAAGAGAAGTTACATGCAATCTCATTTTCAACATATTCTGATATTCACGCGCTCAATACATGAGATACCCATGCTATGTGCCACCTCAGCAGCATGTGTCTAATAGGCACAATTTAAGTATCAATACTACTTTTCACTTGGCCGTCTAGAGATAGTTTGTCCATAGTTAGGATACAGAGTTGGAAGAGAATGCCAGTATATCAATTTATCTTCATCAAAGGTCAACATCTCTACGAATATAGGTCATAGGCTTAGTTTAGATGGCTAAATGAAAAATTCGGACAAGCTCAAGTGTGTGTTTATATATTCAGCCTAACTTTTTTACTGTCAGTCAGCACCCTACATACTCAACATCGCCTAACAAAACACATGGTATACAAAGAAAGTGTCAAGATGCCATTTAGCCATTCACTTCTTTCAGCATCCATAAAAGATCAATCATGATGAGAGACAACTTGTCAATTGAAGAAGTCATTACCTATCTCTGCACTAAAAAATTGAGTAGAGTAACCCATCAAAAAAAAAAAAAAACCTCAGAACGAATTGTTACATGCAGCAGTAACCCCTGTGATTTTAGAAGTCAAAATGACAAAATCATGCAGGTGAAGGACCTAATTCTCATGAGCAGCTGTCGGAATATAGTGGATGAGGCATCCTATATACCAAGTCCCATTGGCAGCTGTATATGACAGCAAGATGCCCAAAGCAGTTCAAGCATCAGAGAGGTTGTCTTTAATTGATAATAGAACATGTTTATTGAGATGAAAGTAACAAAACTATCGGTTAGTTTTTCAAGAAGGGGAGAATAAGATGTCGAATCTACAGTCACCACCAAAGATTTATCTCGATGGGCAATGCCAGCAAAACAACAGCTGCTGGGAAACAATTTCGCTGAGAGCAGCCAGAGAGTCTGATGACTGACCAGGAAAGAGGAGCCCATGTCAAGAAGCCTGATATCAGCAGATCAGTGTTCAGCTTATACACAAACCCCCACTACAACTAGTATCACAACAATAACACGGAAGATTCACTTCAAATATGGATTTATGCAGTTAAAAGATAAAAAGATCTGTGCAAACATTCAGGTTGGATAAAAAAGTTAAAATTGATAGGTCAAGAGGTTAACACTATTGGAAATTTAGTTCAACATAGGTGGATTAGTCGAGGCATGTGCCAGCTAACCTAGATACCACCATTACTAGAAATTTGATTAGCATAGCCTAGGTAAGTCCTGATTCAATTAATATGTACCAATCGTCAAAGAAATCAGACTTCAAGAAATCTAACCTGCTGTACAATTAATGGCTCCTCTGCACAACTTAATGGCTCTGTCAAAATAGTAAGAAAACCATTTCTGTTACCATAAACTATGTCTGTAAACGGCCTATCACCCACCTGTTTAGGACACAACAAGGACGGTCTACTTAGATAGGAAGGAGAACTTGCAAAAAAATTGAAAGAACCAAAATGTACCATAATAAGTCTTGACGATTCACAACCAAATTGCTTTTCAATTTCTTCAGCTGTTCCAGCTGGCTTCTTCAGCCCTAAAATATACAGATAAAGAAAGTAGCAATTAAGAAAATAGCATCAACTCATAGATAAAAAAAGGACAGCCCGGTTCATTAAGCTCCTGCTATGCGCGGGATTCAGGAAAGAGCCGGACCACAAAGGTCTATTGTATGCAGTCTTACCCTGCATTTCTACAAGAGACTGTTTCCACAGCTCGAACTCGTGACCTCCTTGTCTCAAGACAGCAACTTTACCGCAAGTAATATTCATATAAATTTGTTTGATTTAGCATTGTTAATTCTTGTTACACAAAAAATAACAGATTACCACGAATTTGAAATAGCAAATTCAACTTACCGTGCTTAATGACTTTGATTCCAATTGCACGTTCGAGAATTCTGGCTTTTCTACCATCAGGGTCATATTCATCTAATCCTACAAATTCACAAATCAAAAAATACTGAGACAAATATTCTTCAAACCTAAAAAGGAAATCAAACCAATCACGAAAACCCGAATTACCTGCTGAGTTGCTATACACTGCAATATTGTTACCAAACAGAGATTTGCACTGATCAATAGAAGAAGCTAAAGGAGACCACAAGCTCAAAGAATAAGGAACAGTAATGGTATTATCCTTATCAAACACCACACCTTCAAACCCTCTTTTCTTTAGCTCAGCCCAATCAATATACCTTATATCCGGCACACTAACATGTGGGATCGCCAAATGCTTGTCTTTAGAGAAAACCCCTAATGAAGAAACAATCCCCTCCACATTAATCCTCTGACCCAATGCAGCTTTCAAGTCTGTCCACCACATGTTTGTTCTAATGCCTGAATGATCTGGAAGCTCAAATTCCGGCTCTTCTTCCTCCTCGTTGTACTGGGTTCTCTCTTCTTGTTCTTGAATAGAAGAATAAAATTCTTCCCAATTTATTATGGGGTTCTTCTGTCGATCTGGGTCGATACTGTAGCTATTGTTTTGGGTTTTTTCTTGGTCTTTGCTGCAACTATGTGTAGAACTGAGAGTGAAACAACAACACTTTGATGTTCTGATAGAAAGTTTCAAACTTTTATTGTTGTTGTTGTTGTTGAGATTAATGGAGTGAAAATGGCTAGGAATTGGGTAAGTATGGAGTGGAGTAATTGAGGTAGACTGCATAATCAGAGCTCAAATCTTGTATGGCTATGGGTTTATATATAATAATAATAATTGTATTCATCGATTACAGCAAAGTGTAAGTTCATGTTTACTGCTCCATTCTCTTTATGGTTTAGAAGATTAACCATACAAGAAATAGGACAAAAATCAATGATGTTTCACCAAATCATGTTTTTGGGCTATTTGAGGATGCCCGGCCCACAAATAGAAATTTGCCTTCATAGATCCAACTTATTTCGATATCTAGGGTCGGTTGATGAATCCAGGCGAAATAAAGTCACGAAAAGTTTTATTTTGTAAGATACACAACAAATATTAATTGTATAAGGGTCTTTTTTAGGTAAACTGACAGAATTCCCACTAGTTTACACTTTAGTTTGTAATATTAAGAATCTTACTAGATTTTGGTGCACATGGTCAAATTAGGTATAATTTGTTCTAGATATATTGTATCCGAGTGAATTTTCGCATGTATCTAGTATCTCACATACATGTGAATTACATCAAATACATACATATACATGTATCTAGTGCGTATCTAGTTTGATTCGCAAGTATCTGGGATACACGACTATCTCGCTCACCTCCCTCCATCTCACTCGTCTCTCTCTAGTTTAATGTATCTTGTAGCAAGAATACGTGTATCTAGGTGTATCTTCATCAATATATGATATGAAACTATTAATTAGATTGGGCTATTTTTTGTCTGAGCTTCGTTCTTTGTTGTTTTGCTATGTTTTTAAGACCATCATGGAGTAATCCATAAAATTTTATTAGTTGAGCTTGTTCCGTTAATCAAGATTGACTTATTATCTTTGCTTCTTCAAAATTATTTTCTTGTGAAACTCACTTTTTTCTTCTTTTGTTCGAGGTTTGCCTTTAATATTAGCTAAGTCTGTAACTTACAAATCATTACAAGTCTCGAATCTAGCCTCTATGTCTGTGATCTTGGCATTAATCCCTTTTATGGCTTTTAATGTTTCCGATAGAGTATAAACCCTCAGTCAAGTAAAGCATATCAAATCAGCAGGAAAGGATATACCAGTGAAGAAATCATACAGAAAAAAATGGAGAAAAGAAAATTGCAACCACAAATAGTACGATAACCGAAGCAAAGAAAACAACACATAATAATAAAATCGAAGAATATGATAGTAATAAAATCGAAGAATATGCATAGTAGAAGAGTTACTAATAATAATACTGATAAGGAAAACTAAACGACACTCGACTACAGAGTAACCTTATACCCTAATCATCTACCTTCATATCCTCCTACCTAAGGGCATATCCTCAACCGCAGATGTTGAAATGTGCCAAACTTATGGTTTACGCGTTTGGTCATTACTCATCAGAATGTTGAATGAGCCAAAATTTTGATTCCTTGCTCAATTATTATGATGAAATTTGGGGTACAACTATTAGACAGAATGAATATATTCTCAGTGCTCACAAATTACAACAATCCCAAGTATTAAGTCATGTGGTTTCCTAGAGCTGATCTACAAAGGCCATGATTCATACACTAACATAATTTCTGAATACAGGGAGTTACTCCAAAAGCTGGGGAACCCACGGATCAGCCATAGTCACAAGGAGCAAAACCAGTGGCGATAAGCTAGCTAAAGAAGCAATAAGACTAACGAAAGATATAGTTTTTGTGGAATGGACAGCTCCACCTTTGTTTGTCACGAAGACTATCGATGCTGACAAGGAGGGAGCAACTTTTGCTAGGCATGACATGCCTCTTTTATTATCAGATAGTTTACTTTAGTTGATAACTTAGCAAGTATTTCAGATGTTTGTAATGCTTCAGGCCACTGGTCTCGTATGGATGCATATTAATAATATTATATATTTATGAATAAATAAACTCCTTTTCAACAAAAAAAAAAAAAAATACATGTGGTTTCCCTTATTTTGTCATCAACCTACTTGGACCTTATTCTAGAATACATGTTCGCAAATTATATATTTGTGTAGATATAAAATTATTTAAAATTTGTAATCTAATACATGACGAATAAAATGAATTAAAGGATGGAGTTTTATTTTTATTTTTTTATTGATTTAAAAGAAAAGTGTGTCATATATATGTTTATGTGTGTATTGACAACTCTAAGCACTTAAATGTCAAAAAAAGAACGGTGAAATATATATCGAGTTATAGTGAATATTGATACTGATTATTTAATTTGAATCAATAAGTCAAACTTCATAATATTTCATGATGGCCAAAGATTATTATTTTTTTTAAAATGTCTAAAATGGATTCACATGTAATTTTCTTGATGGGAAAAAATAATTATCGTTATGGAAGAAAAAAGTCAATTACTAATTGTTTATTAATGATAATAATGTTTGGTACACATGACTTGAATTAATGAAGTTTCCATGTTGGAGACAATGAACCTAGTGAACATGTAGCAATCAAGAATGAAAAAGACTTGCTAACCCATTAATTAATAGTCACAAATTTAAAGGCTTATTGAGTTATGCACTATTAATTAGGGATGTTTCCATATGTTCTGCTTAATCAAGTTGATATTTTATTTAACTAAAATAATTACATCGCAATTTTCTCTGTTTATCCTTCAAACCATTTATATCCATCAGGTGTAAATAAAGTTCTTTTATTAATTTAATTAAGTTAATAAAATTGAGTTTAAGTTATTTGTATTCATGGTGTAAAACATATTTATATAATAACATCACTTATTGGATGACTATTGATATATACATTAAAAAAACATTAACCAATAATGAGTTTTTGTTAGGATCAAGCGTTTATTATCAATTGAAAGTTATATATAGCTGATAGCATGAGTGTAACTTTATTTCTTAATTAAGCCCCACAAAACAAATATCATATTCAATTATGACTCCGACTCATCTGATCATCTTCCCAATCCCCTAGTGGGTGTTGCCATAGGGATGTTGGTGTTACCCAACGTTAATCTCCCGTCCAACACCTGAACTTCTGATATCATTTGTTAAGAGAAAACGCTTCCTCACGTCAAAAGCTACCAAACAATCTTTATACGAGATAACTATTTAGTAAATGACCTTTTCTCTGAACCTTTTAGACTACGATCTAAATAGTTCTTTTGAGCAAACTAAAAATCTTATGTAAAAATGTTAGACAACGATCTAAAATATAGCAAGTTATTACCAACATCAGACGACAATCGATTGAGCAAACATTAGATCTAATCTAACATTATCCGGAAGAATAAGTTTTTGAGATTTATATTTGCATAACTTTTAAATATAGAGATAAAATTTAAGTGGTAAACATAAAATAAAATTAATAATAATAATAATTTATATCTGACTAAGATTTTGGTACTGCTTCTGACAGGTAAATATTAGCTAAATTGCAAAGAGACTTTCCTTAATACCACAAACATTACAAAATTGTTCTTCATGGAACATAAGTGCTTTAATTTTAAGCTAAAACATAATGGAAAAACCTCACGTATTCACATGCCATTTTCGTATAATAATAATAGCTGTATCATAATAGGTAACGACTACTATAATTCACAACGGGAAAATGTATGTTCAGATGAGTTCATTCAAATTAGAATATTATCGTTGGAGCGGAGCTAGATAAGGTCAAGGGGTTCATCCAAACACCTTTTGATAAAAAAGAATTACACTACTTATAAATAATTAAAACTATTTTTATGAATATATAGCAAATATTGAACACTTTTTAAGTTACTTCTTTATATTTTTAATTTTGTTAGTGAAAATCCTGAATCTGACACGATAATATAATCATATAATAATCCATCATCAAAAACAGAAATAACGCGCAAACAATTATTCTAGCTTACAATGATATTATGAATTAATTAAAGTTTTAATTTAATTTCCAGCTCAACAATTAGTGTTGCCCAATTGCCCATCTTCCTATCATGTTCATAGAGGAATAAATTAAATAATTAATAATTCCATCACCTATAAAAAGACTCCTAAACCAATCTAAATAATCATCATTATTTCTCTTCAACAATAATATTTCAGCTAATTCGAAAAAAATGGCTAATTCTCATTTACTTCTAATTTCCATTGTATTAATGGGCAGTTTAGTGGCTGTATTAGCTGCTGGTAATTTTAATGACCTTACAGAAATCACTTGGGGTGATGGACGTGGTAAAATATTAGATGGAGGCAAGGGTCTCTCTTTGTCACTTGATAATAATTCCGGGTCGGGTTTTCAATCGAAAAATGAATATCTCTATGGAAGATTCGACATGCAAATCAAATTCGTCCCTAAAAACTCTGCTGGCACTGTCACCACCTTCTTTGTAAGTCATGATTCAACCTTTTTTCTCCTAAGACATTTTGAATTAGTCGATTGTAAATAACTGATACGTTTAAAAATATTTTTGTAGCTATCGTCACAAGGAGAAGGACATGATGAGATTGATTTCGAGTTCTTGGGAAATGTGACTGGTGAGCCTTATACAGTGCACACCAATGTTTATTCTCAAGGAAAAGGAAACAAAGAACAACAATTTCACCTTTGGTTCGATCCAACTGCAGCATTTCACACTTACACCATTGTGTGGAACGCTAACCGCATAGTGTAAGGCGCTATACTTATAATTACATTAAAAAAAAAAAACGAAAAGAATGACATATTTTTACTGAAGATATTTATCTGAACTTTTCATTTACCCACATTCATGACACAAATTTATAATCACACAAATAATAGAGCATATTTATAATGGCATGTTTCAAAGGTCGCTACTAAAAAAGTGAATTTACAATGGACAAAATCCATTAAAAAATGGCTCGACGAGACGTCCATCGAAACTCATGTTTCTTTCCTAGAGAGATTTATAGCTACACAAATAATATTTATTTATTACATATATTTGAGACTATAAGTTTCAAAAAATCTTATTTTTGTTCTTAAACTCTGGCACAATCAAATTGCTCCACATCAAGGGTGGATCTAGACTCTGAGTTTCGATCACCTATAAATTCACGTGAACCCAATAATTTTTTTACTGAATATAATAAATAGTAATTAATTATAAATCCAATTATTTTATATTGATTTGAGATATCTATACAAATTTATTAATTTCAAATTTCAAATCCATCTATGTGATCATATAAATTGAAATAAATTGAGTAAATAAGAGGGCAGAGCCAACTTAGGTTTAGGGCATTAGGATTGCACTATTTATACATGGTCAAACTATATGTTTATGTACATACTATAGTAAATACTAAACCCCTTTGACTCTGTGTGTTTACTTATTCATATTTTGACCTTCTTGATGATAATTCAGGCCCCGCCACTACTTAGTGATTGGAATTACTTCTTACTACAATGACATTTTTACCTTGTTAGTTACTTACATGTTTGATTATGATAAAAATCAGGTTCTTGGTGGATGAGATTCCAATTAGAGTATACAACAACCATGAAAGCATTGGAATTGCATACCCCAAAAGTCAACCAATGAAAGTCTATTGTAGTTTATGGAATGCAGATGAATGGGCTACACAAGGAGGCAGAGTCAAAACTGATTGGACACAAGCACCATTTACTGCCTATTATAGAAACATCAACATTGATGGCTGCGCTGTTAAATCAGGCGCTTCCTCATGTGCCTCACGGTCTACTGATTCCACCAACAATGCTAAGCCATGGGAGACACATGAGCTTGATGCTAAGGGTCGGAACAGGGTCCGATGGGTACAGAGCAAACATATGGTTTATAATTATTGCGCGGATTCTAAGAGGTTTCCTCAAGGCTATTCACAAGAGTGTAAACGATCGAGGTTTTAAGAAATCGGATTTAATTAATTACCTAAGGTTCGAAACTCGATGAAAATGAACGTTGGTTATGGGATTGATTGTTTTTGCGTGTGAAATTCTTTATTGTTTTGTTTTGTTGTACTACCAATAAAAGGTTGTTTATTTATTTTCTTTGATTAAATGATATATATATGTACTATTCAAGTTTATACGTTTGTAGTGGGAGAATACCGTCACTCCCTTTATTTAAATTAATGACTTTTTTTTTCCTTTAATGAGTTCTAATGGGAGCAAAAATTGCATGATTTGTCGTTTTAATGGACTGATTTATAATTTTTGTCTTTAGCAATTGAACTTATGTCTAGTGAAGTATAAGTTCTTTAAAGGTAGGGAGTATAACTTGTGGAATATTATTATGTAAGAAATAAAAAGTTATGCTCTACCAAAAAAATATTTATCTTAAGGTATAAAAATTAAAGACCAACACAAAATAGGGGTCAATGTTCGCCAAAACTTTTGTAGTATAACCACTGGTATTATATTTTACTCCTATTAATATAACGCAAAGCAATATTAGCATATGAAGCTCTCTAATCAATTTTTAAAAAATAACAATTCATATAAGCTTGTAATCACAATTCATCCATCGTCCTTTTAGCTAGTAGTTAATTGAGCTTGTGTTTCAAATTAACCTTTAACCTTTGTGAAGATCCTTCCGTTCTATTGCTTCCTCTTAGTTCAATAACTAGTTATGTGATATTGGGTCGGGGTTGATTCAAACAGTCATAGCTAAATTTATAATATCGATATTACTTAAAATATGACAAGATTAAATGAATTTATTTGACTACATAATTTTTGCAAAGTATTTATATATTTTGAAGTTGTAATTAACGAAAAGCTAGATAACCCTACCAAGAATTGTACTCACAAATTACATAAGCTACAACTTCTTTCATAATAACCATCTAATTTCTATATATAATTCTATCGGCCTAACTAGTATATATAGATTCACATTGTATAGGGCCTAACGAGGAAAGTGTCCGAGGCTTTTCATTTCTAAAGCTCCAACTTAAAATTTTTAGTTAATAATGAAGGGATTTCATTCATTCGGCCACCGTACCTCTTTTCTTGATCTTAATATCTTAAGAAAATGTGAGATTTATTTATGTTATATATAATAATCGAAGTAGGGGATTTCTTGATATATTGAAAATGACCGGTAAAAGTAAAAATTTGTTTTTAAATAAAAAGGAGTAAATTTTGGTTGACAAAAAAATAATAAAGTCAGACCCATATCACCGACATTGTGGTCAATTCTGAAACCAAAAAACATGATTTTGCATCGGTACAAAATTTCTTTATCTTTAATTCCTTTGTAGATCTAGAATGTTTGAATAGTTCAGCTTATATGCGGCACGCACCTAGAAATTAGAACGCGAATATTCAAAATTTAAATTCAACGGATTTAGCCTTTAAGGTTAGTAGTATTTACTCGCAATTATAATTTAAAATTACTACTTCATATTTATTATTTCCTCTGATTTAATTTATTTGTCTTGTTTAATAATTTTTTACATAACATATTTAAGATTTGTTACATTCAACATATCTTTTATTTTTAAGCTAAACTGCCAGCTACGCCTTAAAATAGGAAATTGATCAAGGAGACGAAAAGCTATGTGAAGTAAAACTAAGGTAGTCGCCATAAGGCGGCTTTTCTTTTTTTCGGTATGCCGCTCCGCGAGCAAGGAATGCCACGCACGAGCGGAGCAAAAAGAAAGCAAGTGAAATTCTTCTCTTTTTTGGGGAGAAATCCTTTGATTGCGTATTGAATATAGATCCATGTCTTTCTTGTTCCACTAGCTAAGACCAAATTCTCACGTGTCCCTTTCGTCATTCCAACCTTCTTTTTTGATGTCAAAGACCAGAAGCTACGCGCAAATTCTCATTGGATCTGGGTTGTTCTTAACAGCGATGGCTATTTATTTAAGTCTTCGGGTGAAGTCTACCGCCTGTCTAGCCTATGCTTTGCATGAACATCTCAATGTCCAAGATAAAAAGAACGAGTGGAAGAATCGACGAGGCGAGTGTTCTCGAAGAGAAAATCGTGATGGAAAAAGCGGCTCCTAGCTAAAGGTAGCTTGTCTCGCCCAGGAGGTGAGAAGAGTTGAGAACAAGGTGGCGAACGGGTGCGTAACGCGTGGGAATCTGCCGAACAGTTCGGGCCGGCTCTGCTGCAATGGATGGCGGAGGGTCCGTAGTACCCGAAGCACTGGAATGATCCAGTAGCCGGGAAGGGGCCTAGAAGTGCCTACTACTACACCACACTACACTTGGCTCTACACATTTACAGAGCTAACCCCTGTCCAGTGCCTGGCAAAGCTAAGAGGGCTTCAATCCTTACTCTTTATCCCCATCTTCGCCCAGGCTTAACGGGGCCTTACTTATTCAGGGGGAAGATGATCATAAGATTCAAAAATATAAATTTATACTATACTTTAAAAATACTGAATTATGAACCCGATATAGCGTGTTAGGTAGAATAATGTCAATTTTTTCCTTTTGGGTTATTGGTGTCACCCAACCCCTACGGATCTACTAGCTGCCCCCACCCACCATACTTCCGAAACCGCAGCCCCTTAATATCTCCAAACAAACGCGTTACATTTCAATCCTTTCAATTCACAGCTATTTCCTTTATTTTATTCGAAATTCCCCTTCTTCCTCCCTTTATCAAATTCTACTATATATATAATAATATCCTCCTTTGTATATCATTCACAAAACAAAACTCTTATTCATCTCTTTAAATCACTACTCTAAATTTCTATAATGTTGCTGAAGCTTTCTCTTCTTGCACTTGTCTTGTTATGCCCTGTTTGGGCTGATAATTTCTACCAAGACGCGACGGTCACCTTTGGTGACCAGCGCGCTCAGATACAAGATGGAGGGCGCCTTCTTGCCTTGTCCCTTGATAAAATTTCAGGTTCTGGATTTCAGTCTAAGAATGAATATTTATTTGGAAGGTTTGATATGCAGCTCAAACTCGTACCTGGAAATTCTGCTGGCACTGTCACCACATTCTACGTAAGTAATAACACACTTTTTGTATTCCTACTATAACTAATTAACAAAAAAAAAAAACATGTCCACTCAAGCGTTTTTTGGTGTAATTTGCAGTTGTCTTCTCAAGGAGCAGGGCACGATGAAATTGATTTCGAGTTTCTAGGAAATTCATCAGGACAACCTTACACGGTTCACACCAACGTTTACTCTCAAGGAAAAGGCAATAAAGAACAACAATTTCGCCTCTGGTTTGATCCAACTTCGTCGTTCCACACTTACACTATTGTTTGGAACTCTCAACGAATCATGTACGTTACAAAATTAACAAACAATTACAAATAGTTACTTAGTGTTTATAATGTCTGACGTTTTGGGGATTCTTTTTTCAGATTTTTGGTGGATAATATTCCAATAAGAGTGTTCAACAACCACGAAGCACTTGGTGTTGCATACCCAAAGAATCAAGCAATGAGAGTTTACGCGAGTCTATGGAATGCTGATGACTGGGCAACACAAGGAGGACGGGTGAAGACGGATTGGTCTATGGCTCCGTTTACAGCTTCTTACAGGAATTTCAATACAAATGCTTGTGTTTGGTCAGCTGCTACGTCTACTTGGTCTTGTGGAGGGTCTAAGACTGAGTCAGTAAACAATGATCAGACATGGCAAACTCAACAACTGAACGCTAATGGAAGAAATAGGCTACGATGGGTTCAGCAGAAGTACATGATCTACAATTACTGTGCAGATGCTAATAGGTTCTCTCAAGGCTTTTCTCCCGAATGCAAGCGTTCAAGGTTCTAAGGATATAGTATATGAAATGTAAAATTATGTTTGTTTCACTTTTCTATTCTTTCATTTTGCTCTGAGATATCAGGGGAAAGTGTAATTATTTGTGTATGCAATATATTCTTTATTCTTTTTGATATCATGAAATAGAAACAACAATGCTTTGCATTTTCAATCAGATTTCTCGTAGGAGAAACCAAATCCAGAATGAAGTGAAAAGAAGAAGTATTCAGACAGTAAGCGAGTTAAATGTAAAATACCAAACTATGCTTTTGCACTGATCACACACCGGAAAGCTAATTAAGCATTGATTCTCGACTGAATTTGAATAGATAGGACAAAATTCAAAAAAAGATAAACTGGAATAGCATCAATATGCAAAAGAAATTTTCTTCTCTGTGAATCCCACAATGGATTTTGTCAATATAATACAAAGATTGATATGCTATGCGGACCGATGGCTTCATTCCCTAATTAAGTACAATGTACTTACGAGTTGAGGGTTCACATGTTCCAGGAAAGCAAAAGGACCAGTAAATTCAACCTGGTTTTGCAGTTGAACACCTCAAAACTCCTGAAGCAAGCATTAGCCCTACTTCTCTACTTGGCCTGCAGAAGTAGAAAACAAATAAGGAATGACATCAGGTCCAAACATGATAGGGATATTGACATTTGAGAAAGGAACACTTCATTTTCAGCTTACACAGACAAATTTGATCAAGCATCCATAGAATACTGGTCTCCGATTCATCGCAGTATAACCTATCAGTGGTATAACTAGTTCATAGCTTCATTTTAACTTTGTCAAAATCACTCCTCAGTTTTTCAGGTTCCTCCTACTGAAAAGCCAACAATAATCTTACATGATATCTTTTACATCATATGAAAAATATGAAACACGGCCATTTTCCTCTTCAAGAAAAAGAGATCTCCAATAAACGAGATATGCTTTGAATATAACTTCCCAACCATCTCTTTTATATGATGCATCTACTCCCTCCATAGTTCTCCACTTCTCCTTTCCAAAATGGATCAAGAAGAAGACAACAAAACAGGAATCTCCGTATATTAGTACTATACTTATGATTCGAGAAGGATCACCTAACCATCTCATTTATACTATGCATCTATTTCCTCCACCCTAATATATGTGTCACACTATGTTTATTAAGATAAGACTCAAAGTTTTACTATATTTTAAGCCAAAATAACAAAAATAAGCCAATAGCAATAAGTTAGAAATCCTAACTTATGGCTTTTGGCTTATAAGTCCATCCAACCATGCTCTAAAGCAGAGGCGGAGCTAGGTGGGGGTTCGTGGGTTCGGATGAACCCAATAGCTTTTCTTTAGACCTTATATTTGTACTAGAAAATTAAGCAATAACTTGTGAAGTTCTAACAAAACTGTTTGACAAATCAATGGTAAGGAAGGGGAAGGAAATTTAGAACCCCAAACTCTAAATACTTGTTTCGCCTCTGCTCTAAAGGAATTATAATTGGAAACACACAGAGCATAAGAAAATCAATGTTGAAAATTGAACAGGACCTCCTTCAATCCTCCCTTTACAAAAAAACATTATGAAATTAGCAAGACGATCAATCGGGGTAAAAAAACACAGAGCATTTTTTACTTTAGAAAATGTTGTCCATGGAAAATATACTACTACTTTTGAATCATTATACAAGTAGAATTATGTAAAGATACTATTTTTAACTCTGATTCTGCAGACTACAGGTTAAAAAAATTAACTTTCTCTATTGATTGAAGTAAATGATATCAAGAATGAATTGAGATATAAGCAAAAGAATCATTTTTCAGAAACTTAAGAGCAAAACAAAGAGACCCAAATGAAATTTGCTAAAGTAAAACAAGAAGAAAAGCTCAATTAATGATTTTATAAACTTAAAAGTGAAGAAAAGAATACCTTGGGAGAAAATGTAGTAGCAATGCCATGGCCCTGATGAATACAAACCCTAATCCACAGTTTCAGAATGAGTGAGAAATTTGCATTTTCACAGAGAAGAAGAAGGCTCTGTTCTTTTGTTTTCTTCTTTAAAGAGCACAGTGCTCTCTATTTTCTGTGGGTTTAACAAAGGGTTTTTCTACATTTGCACGATTTACGAGGAAGAGGTTTATTCACATTCTTCAAACTCTTTTGTTTTACGTTACATCTTTTATTCGTCGCGTTGTTAAAAATAAATGTTCCAAAATAATTATTATCATAAGAAATCAAATAAAAATATTGACTAACTAGCCTAGAAAATCTAAGTGAAAAATAAAATTAATCTCTTCATTTATTTTTTAACAAACTCATCATCTGCATTAACAGCTTCTTTATTTAATGAAAGGAGATTAACATTCTAATAAATAATTAAAATAAATAAATAAGAAAACATGTAGTTTTTTAAGGGACGATCATAAAAATATGACAAGTAAATTGTGTTTTAAGCCCAGGTGGATTTTTTTTTTTGTATGCACAATTTGCATCTTAAATGTCAATATATGTTAGCTCAAATCGCATACATTAGTGTACATTCATCTAGGATTCAAGATATATGTCAATATATGTAACGCAAATCATATACTTATAAAATTATATGCAATTTCTTTCTTCTTTTGCTGTTATCTCTAGAAAACAACCTCCGCTCTCGAGGTAAGGACAAAGTCTGTGTACACATTATCCTCCCCAAAACCTCACCTGTAAAATTACATTGGATATATTATTGTTGCTTTTAAATCAGAAGGTATACCTTCCAGATTCATCTCACTGCATCCCATTGTATAATTGGACACTATAAGCAAATAAATCTGGTCATATGATATCGAGGTAACAACGGGCACAAAACTTAAGACAAATGAAAAGATATCATCCAGCAATCTTTTGTCGCTGGTGAGATTTGAACCCTGGTCTCTGTTTGAAATTCATCCGAAGTGATCAGTAGACCACATCTGAGGAGGCTATAGTATCACCACAAGAATGGGATAAGATAACTTCCCAACAGAGCCACAGAGGCCTAAGCTGTAGTAGCTATTGTGCATTTCAAATGTGAGACCACACATCTAAGAGCCAAAAGTGATGGAGTTCATAGGAAAATAAGAAAAAAGGGTCAGCGTCAACAACTAATAATGAGAAAATGATGGATAAACCAGGTAGATATAGTGAATTATCAAGCTACATAATGAAGTGGGATGAGAATCATCACGTCTCATGACCCACCTACATAAAAAGTCATGGTTAGCACTTTTCAGACTAATATACAGTTCAAATACTGAGGTATGAATCAAAAAAACAGCTAGTCCCAATCCACACTGAAAAAGGAATGAAAAAGGACCAAAACAGGGAGTTGCAGGTGGTAATAACCCATGATGGCTGGTGGCGAAAGCATCTCTTCTAAGAAAAGAGCTAGTTTGCCCCACAGTAGGTGCTACTTATGTGGAAGAGACGCAAAAAAGCAACAAGCCTTTTTTTCTTCATTGTCCAATTACAGATCAGATTTGGCAATTATTTTGGAACTTCGTGGGAGTCAAATGGCCTATGTCAAACAGAACAAAGATAACATGGTGGAACACCTATACCAGCTTGTATCTAGTGAATGGTTTGGAAAGAGAGGAACTTGAGATGCTTTGAAGAAAAGAATAATCACATCCAGAAGATAAAGGCCAACAACAATTTTTGTTTTACTTCTGGTGTCCAATGGAACTTGCAAATGAAATTGAATCTATCTTAGAGCTCCTAGAACCCCTATAGCTAAGGCTATACTTTTGTCTTCACACTTTTGACACAATGTACATAGTTTCAGCACATTCTTAGCGCTATCTATGAATACAAACTTAAGATTTCATAAAAGAACTACATCAACTAAAGAAACTAGAGCTCAGCAAATTCATGGCAATTGAGAATGTACTCCCCGGAGAAGATACCATTACTGCTACATAAGATAAGTTCAAAATAGGCATCATCTTTCTTGTTTTTTCCACTGCAAAGCGACTAAATGGTAGGAAGGGGCATCAGATATTAATCCAACCAGAAAGAAAACTACGAAAAATGTTGTCAAGAGATTGCAATAGCAACAACCCTGCAGTGATATAGCTCCAACACTTAATAAAGCCGAAACAATCAATAAAGTGTTTAAACAAATCAATCATTTGACGAAAATATGTTATTACATACAGATTCAACAACTCTTTAAGCAATTACACCACAAGGGTGAAACTACAAAACCATTGTAATCAAACTCCTGGAAATGAGAAAGAAGCAATCAATAAAGTGTTTAAGCAATTCAATCATTCGACGAAAACAGATTATTACATACAGATTCAGCAACTCTTTAAGCAATTACATCACAAGGGAAAAACTACAAAACCATTGTAATCAAATTCATGGAAATGAGAAAGAAGCATTAGTACAAGTATGTCAACTATCTCCAGCTTAGCAAACAAACATATTTCAGCACCATAATAGTGTAATCTATTATCTGATTAAGATCAAAAAGTTAACTAATAATCCAACATAACCAAAGAACTATCAAAACTGTAAATTCCATAGCTTGATCAGCACAAAACCAAAAAGACTAAAACTTATTGAAGATCAAGCTAAGGGTTTACGCTTTTCGTCCGTATCGAAGATAGCAAATAGCGCCAACCACTGCAACTGCAACAACTGATGATGCAGCAACCACAGGCAAGTTTACATCACCACCAAGAAAACCAACTTTATCATCACCCACAGGAATGCCATTGATATTGCTAGCAACAAATCTTTCAGCAATAACCCTTTCCTTCTCCATCAATTTCTTCTCCAACTCTGCAGCTTTCCCAATCATTTCCTTAACCCTCTTCTCTAATTCCTCCTTCACCATATGAAGTTCCTTCTTTTCCTTTTCCCATTCCCCATTGTTCACAACAGTACCCTCCAATTCCTCAATATGCTTCTTTAAACCCCTAATTTCTTCTTCCTTCCCTTCAACTTCTTCTTTCTGATTGTTTCCACTAGCTTCTAACTTCTCCAATTTCGACAACAACAGATTCTTTTCACTCTCAACAGCATCCAGCTTCACACTCTTCTCATTTTCAGTACTCTTCAATCCCTCCAATGCCGATTTCACACCTGATAACTCAGAATTTGAACCTTGTAGATCATTCATAGCAGTGATGAGATCATGTTGCAGCTGAGATACCTCTCCTTCCAGCTGAGAAGCTCTAGCGGCTACTGATCCTAAAGCCTTGTTCTCCGACTCAAAATTCTCCACCTTCTTCAACAACTCATCCTTTTCGTTCTGAGATTCCTCGATTGAACTCTTGAGCTTCTCGATTCTCTGTTTGATCACATCGTTCTCGTGAAGAAGCTGAGTTTTCTCTTGCTCAAGCGCCGCTATCTTCTGTTTCAGTGCAGAGGTTTTTGACGCAGCATCGGTAGTTTCGTCAACGGCGATCTCCACCGGCGCGTCGTCGAAAACCTCGCCGTTGGTAACGGTATCATCCGCCATAATCAAACCTGAAAAATAATCAGACAAACAGTAAACGGATTAACCAAAAAACTGAGCTTCAATGAACTCCAAGCAGCCAAAATTAGGGTTTTTGATTGTAGAAAATGAGAATAATTAGAAAAGATATATCTTTTTGTGGAATATAAAATCTTGTCGGAAAAGAATAAAATGAAATCTCACTTTTCGTGCCGATGGAAAACACGTGTCGTTATGTTGAATCGGACGGCGTATATTAACCCATTTCCAAAAGCTATTGAGTTTGTAGGTGTTGTATAACTATTGGGCCATGATTGTGAATTGGGCAGCCCATCAAGTCCAAGCTCTTAGGAGACAATTTTTGTTGAAATAATTTGTTTTTGACAATAATTTTCTCAATATTATTATAAAAAGATAACAATCTTTTGTGACATTATTTGTTTGTCATAATCACTCTAGTGCTACACATGTTTGTGTTATCTTATTTATTTGTTATTGTTATTTTATTCTTCTTAATTTCACAATCATAATAGTCTTTTCAAGGGGTGGAGCCACCTTAATTTCAGGGGTTATTCGAACCTCCTTCGACGAAAAATTATACTATTTATATACGGTTTGAATAAAAAAAATTATGTATATATGACATCAAATATGAATCTCTATTTCATCCGTCATCCTCTAATACGATATTCGACATTTCATCGATATCTTCATTTTCTTGGATTATACACTCAAGATAAGATATTTGAAACTTCCTTTCTTACAAGTGACTTGTATACCAATTCTCATTTCCCCATCCACCTCCTATTACACAACACTAAACTTACACTTCATGTACTCTGTTTTAATCCTACTCTACCGAAACTAAGAAGTGCCACAAAAATCAACTCCCATAAAGTTTCATATAACATAACTATTTGGGCCTCAAAGAAAGCCCCACTAGTGAGATGGATCAGAAAGCCCAGTAACCCCACATGAACAATTGAGGTCCATATATATTCATGTTCAGAACTCTGCAATCGAATAAAAGCATATTCTTTACTATATTACACGTGGTATAACAACATAGGGCACTAATTATTTATACGAAAAATAATTTATAGTTCGCCTTGTGTAGCAAGAGAGTCCACATCGAAATATGATTATCGATTCAAAAATAGTTTATTCTGTGTAGTAAGAAAGTTCACGTCAAAAAATATTATCGATTCAAGAACGTAAAATATATCGATAGGAAAATGAATAGTTATTTATTGTACTAAATGGGTACAAGTTGTCAGACATTGGATGCTGTGTCGTACCTCATAGTGTATGTATATATATTACCTGTCCTATTTTGGGAAATTGACTGCTGCTCCACCACATAATTTATAGATTTCAACCCCACATTCATGTAAATACCATAACAATCACTGCACTTAAATCCAAAACTGAGGCTAGCTGTATAAAAGTTTTATATTTATCCATATCACTTTATTTAGATTCTCTAATATTAAATTTCCTGTTTCTAATTTTATAATGTCATTTTTTGGATCCAACATTACAAATTTAACTTTAATAATAAATCACAAACACAAGGGGAGGGGGACAGAGACAAACTGAGGACCATTTTTCTTGGTAAAGAGAATTGGAGATACCTCCAAATCATCACATTTCTACTACATGATCCAAGAACATTCCATAGTTTTTTTTTTTTTTAACCTGATGTTCGATATCTTATCTTAAATTTGTTTAGATATATGTTATTTGAGTCGAGTTATTTTGAAACTACTTCTTTTATCTTCATGAGATGTTCTTTTCATTCGTAAGATACGGATAAAATTTATACATGTATTTTATCTTTTTCAAACTCTACTTATAAAATTTCACTGATATATTATCGTTGTTATTGATTCAGAAGCAAAGTCAAAAATTGAAACTTATAGATTTGAAATTCTAAGTCTTTTTAAACTATTGAGTTTTAAATTTAAAGTATACAAATTAAAAACAAATGAAAAGTTTATATCAAAATTAACTCCGGCTCCTTATCCCAACTAAACTGGATTCATACCATGTAAAATTAAAATTATTATTAGAAAAATATATCTAAACGATTTCATTTCGGGAGCTCAAATCCAAGACCTCTTAGGAAAGACATCATCTCTATTACCATAACAAGTGATTATATATATCTTCATTTTTACTAAATAATCCCCAAATCTCCGTAAATTCATAAATATCCTATTAGTTATTCATCCAACGTAACACTTAAGAAATGAATAATATTATGATAAATTTAATTAAAAGAAAATTAATTCCTATTTGAAATCTCTAAGATCTCTCTACCCCCACCCCCAAGAAAAAAAAAAAGGACAGAAATTAAGATAACCAAACAATTGAATAAAGGTGCAAGTTTTAATTTTCACTAGCCCTTCTCCTTAGCTCCAAAAAAAAAAACTAAAATTGGTCTTTCATTACTAACCAAAAAAGTTAATTTTTTAACCTCCAAGCTTCATCCTTTGTTTCTCATTTCCTTCAACAAAGGTAGCAAGAACTTTGAGTGCTTTAAGTTGACATTGCAATTGCAAAATATAGGCAGCAGTTTCTTCAAACAACATATCAACTCCAAGTGTTTCACCTCCTGGTACTATTTTTTGCAATGCCAAGATCTTCTCTTCCACTTCCTCCTTCTCATCTTCTTCTTCTTCTTCTTCTTCATTATTATTATTAACAATATAGCCACTTTCTCTTCTTCTTTTTTGCCTTTTAGACACATTTTGAGTCATCCTCTTATCTTTTCTTGAAAATGTGGCTACTATTGCACTTGATTCTTCACTATTACAAGTACTCTCCATGGAATTTTTTTTATTTTTTTGAAGAGAAGAGAAGAATGGTTATAGGGTGAAAGTTGTGGTAGTGGTGGACTGTTAAATTATTGTTGTGTTATAGAAATGTCAATGCCAACGAAGCTGGGCCTACTTTTTTGGGCTTTTATTGATCAATATTGATTTGTCACCGCGAGTAACTCTCACGCGTCAAATAGTATAATGTACCATCACTTGGAAGTAGAGAGACTATTTTCGGAAAATCTTCCGCTCAAGTGCAATAAATCACGATATAAGAAAGAAGGAGATAATGAAGAGAATATAATAAATAGCAAGCAAACAGTGTAAGAGTATACTGGAGATGAACGAAAACAACAATAAAATCATGTGATAATCGAAACACCATAAACAACAAATTAAGATATTTGAATCTCTCTTTGTACCTTTTATAACCAACATCTCACACTTCCTCATAGATGCATCTATACATCTTCTCTTCAGATATTTGAATCATTTCAGTCTCGCTTCCATTAAAATCTAAATTAATCAAACAAAAAAAAGATGAATTTTATATTATTTTACTAAAGGCGCAAGTGAATGTCACGTCCATGAAACAGGCGAGTGAGAACGGAGAGGTTGATTGTGATCGGGTGCGTGAGGGTATATGAAAAACAGGATAAGGACGCATATATGTGGGGTCCATTATAAGAGGAAAAAAACAAAGTAAAAGCACATGTGATCACATGAAATTCTCGAAGGAAACACCATCCCCATGTGCTCTCTCTCTCTCTTTCTATCACTACAAAGGTTACACCCAATAATCATGGATCCACGTGGCAATCTTTAATTGAGGGCCCTACCCCTTACCCTTGAGCCCCACCACACAACACAACAATCCTTTTCTTTAATCTTAATAATAATTTGATGACGTGGCTCACTAATTTTGTAGAATAGTCACTCAACTCATGTTTCCAACAAGGAGACATCAGTCGGCGTAATATTATTTATTATTTTATTCTAATTTAATTCTCTCATTTATGATCGATCAGGAGCGAAACTAGTAGTCTGTATAAATTATTTTCATAAAATTGAAATCCTAACTTGTGATATATATTCGCTTGGTTGGGAAAATAGTCTTGTTTAAAATATTGAGAGGAATAGTGCAAGATAATGTCACATGTAATGACATCTCATACAATATATTTTTTTTCATTTTAAACTGTTTGTCTGATTTTGAATTGATAAACTAATTTTCATATTAAGTGAATTATTGGGATTTTTTTCATGCTCAAGACAATTATTGAAAGTTTTTTTTTTTCATATTTACTCCTCATTTAATGAGACTCTAATTAAATTATTTTATATTTTCTAGTAAACTAATTAAATAGTAAATAACAAAAAGTAACTTTTAATTTATGTTTTAAATACTTTTTGTAAAAGGGTATGGTATATTCAATAATTCACTTAAAATTAATTGGAGAGTGTATTCATTTTATAATATGTTACTCAAACTAAGTAGTATATTTATTGCACTAGTCAATATATATATATATATATGATTTTATGGGGGTGGGGTTACTAGTTTGTAGGGGAATTGGGATTTCATGTGATCAGAGCTGCCAAAAATTTTGTTACCTTCAAGCATTACATGTTTACACATTATCTATATTTTATACACCTTACTATTTATTTAATTTATTTATTGTCTCAATTTTTGTAATATATGTACGTTGGGAAGTACAAATTTTCTTGGATCACTTGCAATATATAAATTGTTGAACGTGATCCAACTACAACTCACACTTAGCCAGGTTGATTCCCCAAATCTCACTTTTAATTACTTTTTTCCTTTTAAAAATTCTAAATTTTGTACTGTGAATTTTGAAAAATCATGTGACCTAGATTTATTGTACAAAAGTAAAATCTAACTTTAATCTTAATTTACTGGTTGTAGATATACACCTTTCAATTTTATTAACTTGGTAGATATATATAACTAAACCTTTTTGAACATGTTACTTTTTTTCTTTTTGTTTGAGTGGGCCGTGAATAGGGAAGAGTGAAAAAGGAACAAAAGATTTTTTAAAATTCATGAGATTTGTTAGATAAGAAGATATAGAGGTCGAGGATTATGGTAGAAAGTTAACAAGTCGGGTGGTGTTAAGTTACTATTTCAATATTGTAATTGTTACTCTTCTGATGTTTATTCTTCGACTTTATAATATTACTTGATGTTGTGTTTGTTTCAATTATCGTATTATTTTCTAGTCGCTAGTGTTTTCTTCTTTATTGTTTTTAGCATGTCTTTTCTGTTATTGTATTTGCTTTACATTCTTGTTTTTATATGATCTACTTAAGCAATGGTCTATCATTAACAAACTCATTAATTACCTTCATAGTTGTGTACACAAACCACCTTTCCAAACTTTATTTGTAGCGAATTACACTAAATATGTTGTTATTATTGTTATAATACCACCCTATATGCAATTACACAACCCAATTTAGATATGGAAGGCTGAAGAGTGAGCATATGCTACGTCCTCCTAATTATGATCAGATGCTATTAGTTTTTGCTCTATTATTAACTAGTAAAATTATTCGTGGCTCGCGCGAAAATTTAATATTACGAAATTTATAAAATAATAAATAAAACTATCCATCATTAAAACTACGGAAAAGGGTCGAAAATACCCCTGAACTATTCGAAAAGGTTTAAAAATTCTACTCATTCACCTATTGGGTTAAAAATATCATCCACCTTTTTGGTCCACAATTACCCTTAAAACTAACAATCTTTTATTTTTTTAATTATTATTATTATTAATTATTATGTGGCATCTTTCTATTGGATAAATTTAAATTTCAATCCATCAAAAAAATTTCTACCCATATGACCCATATCCACATTCTTTGATCCAAACCCAATTAAAAAATTTATCAAAAATAATAGATTTGATCATCTCTTCTCTTCCCCCTTAAACCTAATAACCTATTTTCTTTTTTCCTCTTTTCTTATTCAACAATTTCAAGATAAAATTAATGATTGAATCAATTAGTATTTAAATTTGAAATTGACATATTGGTATTTGAATTTGGTCATATCAATAGAACTAAAAAGCTCTTCTTGATTGTGTTTGAATTTGGTCTTTCTTGTTTCTTCCTTTTGGTTCACACCCATGTGAAAAGATTCATTTTTTTAAGGGGAAGTTGCACTAGATAGCTCTTTTTAATCGTGCTTTTATGGTGGCATTGAGGTAATCTGACTTGGGTCTTGTTTCTTTCTTCCTTTTGGTTTACACCCTTTTCAAAAGATTCAATTTTTCATGGTGGAGTTGCACTAAAAGAGTTGTTCTTGATTGTGTTTTCATGGTGGCATTGAGATAACCTGAATTGGGTCTTCTTATTT
>JAJONR010007668.1:0-43895 GCA_029582245.1 Solanum etuberosum
TTTAAGATTTATAAATATTGAAAAATTCAAGGTATTAAGAAAACAAAACACTCTTAATATTTTTTATCCTCCGTATACCATCCTAATAGTTAGATGTAAATTCAGAGTCAGACGTCTTAATCTTAATAAAAATAAATAAGGCCTTAGTCAACCTCTCGTATTAGACCTAAGATCTATTTTCTTAACACGGTAATAGTATAACGAAGATTGTGAATTTAAATCTCATCAAGACTAAACAAAAATTGTACCTTAATCGAATAACTTAAACTTTTAAATGAAATGATTATACAGTTCAACCAGTACAAACAAAAAAAACAAAAAGTTGATTGTAGTGTGAATAAAAAATTCTTTTTTGTTGGCCCAAACCGTGTAACTTCTCTCACAATTTTTAGCTCTCTTAATCCTTCCTCTTTTTTTTCTCTATATAAGAAACCTCTTAGCTTCCTTTACTTACAACACTTCTCTAGCTAGCAAAAATACTTAGCCATGAAAACACAAAATTGGTCACTATTAAAGTCACTCATGAACAAAGCAACTAAGAACATGATTTTTCTACTTAGCTCTAAAATGCACAAATGGAAACTAACTTCAAAAATCCTAAACTTTAGAAGGAAGCATCCAATAAGGTTGTTCAAGAAGTCTAAGAGCTCATTATACGATTCAATTCGCGACATAGATGATCAATATGAACAACAAGAGGGTCCTTCTACACGTTGTATTCGAAGAATTAGAAGTAGTAGTGATCACAATGATGTCAATTATGATGATGAAAACGATGTTGATAAGAGAGCAGAGACGTTTATTGCTAATTTTAGAAGGCAACTTAGATTGGAAAGACAAATATCTTTGGAACTTGGGTATTGCAAATGATCCATGAAGATTTCTTGTTGAGCAAGTAATAAATAATATATGGAGAGTTTTGGAGGACATAATTTATTATATTTGTATCTTAATATAATGAACAAATTGGTATTTAAGTTCTTTATTTATTACTATTGAATTTGTTTTGATCACTTATAAATGGGATAAATGGCATATGACTACATCAAACTTCTCTATAATAGATTAACAGTAATCCTTTATAACAGACAAATCTTTCTTTGAATCGATTTTCATGCTATATTATATGTTCTCTATAATAACATTTCGCTATAACAATTAAAAATCATCGAAACAAATGATATTGTTATAGAGAGATTTGACTGTACAATCTTGTCATGGTAATAAGCATTAGAATTTAACAATTTCTCCACATTGTAATACATGGAATTTTTTTTTTCTTCATATTTGTCCAAAACATATTTAAGAAAAGTTGTTACAATGTTCAAGAATGAATAATGATTCATACAATTTAGTGTAAACTCACTTGGAATCTTGCAAAGAGATGACAGTTTCAAAGGCACTAGCCAATGCTTTCACCCTATTCTTCCTTTGCTCTCTAAGTTTACTTGCTGTTTCTTCAATAACATCATTAGATGATACTACAATTTCCTTCTTATGCACCAAATGTGTATAAGCCTTTGCAAATGCCATTGTAGTTGTGCTAACTTTGTTGTTGTTTTCTTCCTTTTCTTTGTTGTTTCTTCCTTCACTTTCTTGTTTCTCTTCTTGATCAATCTTCAAATCCAATTCTTTTCCCTCATCTTTCTTTTGTTCACAATCATCCAATGGTGTTTCATTTTCTTGATCTTGATCTTTCTCTTTCTCTTTCTCTTCTTGATTCTCGTTTTCTTGTTTTTCGATCTCTTCAAGATCATGATTACTAGGCTCAAGATTCTTGATTTCTTCTTGTTCTTTATGGTTTACGATGATGCTTGTTTCGTCAACCAATAGTTGTTGTTTCTTGATGACTTCTTGATTTTCCACAACATATAATGAGGATGATTCTGCACCATTGAGGTATTCATCAATGTTTACAGTTTCACTTAGCTCTCCATTATCTTCAATGACTAGTTCTTGGTCTAACTCTTTACCCTCATGAGGAACGATATTCACTATGATATCTGATGTTAAACCAAAAGGACTATCTTGGTTCTTGGTGATAGTATTGTTCATGGTCAATGCCTTAGCATAGAGGCCAACACCATGTTGTTTTCCAGTAACATCCTTACTACTAGTATGAGGTGTTTTGGGCAATTTATTCAAAAGGGGTTTATGAGAAGTGGAATTCTTACTTGAAGATGGCATGGATGGTTTGAGAACTCTCTCCCTAGGATTAGAGGATGTTCTGCTTTTTAGCAGGGGAGAAGACAGGGGAGGCTTATGATCAATCGATAATCTTCTTCGTGTTGGAGTTTGTTTCCTATGATCACTTTTTGGGACTAGTTTTGTGCTTTGAGGACTATGATCATGAAAAGACGATAGGGGAGGCCTATGATCGAAAGACAATCTCCTTCGAGCTAGATTTTGTTTGTTGTGAGTGTTGGTATCACTAATTGATGAGGCTATCTTCTTGCCATGAGTATTATGATCAAGACTAGGAGATTGAGGAGGCTTATTATCGAATGATAATCTTCTTTGAGCTGGATTTTGTTTATTATGAATGCTAGAAGATGATGAAGCTATCTTCTTGGCTTGAACATTGTCAAGACTACAAGGCCTATTATCGAACAAACTTCCTCGAGCTACATTTGGTTTATTGTGATCATTCAACAATGTTGGATTCTTCTTCACTTGAGTATTATCAAAATTAGATGGAGGCTTATCGATCGATGTTCTATAATCTAGGGTTTGTTTATGTTGAATGTTGGGATAAGTTGATGGTGTTGGTTTCTTGCCTTGAGTTTTATCAGGACTAGAAGAAACTTTGGACTTGAGATAGATATTTTTCCTATTTGAAGCAATAAGATTAATGGCATTTGTGTGTGCAAGAGACCTTGTCTTGGATGTGCTAGGGCTCCTCTTGCCCTTTACTATTGGGGCAATGTCCCTTGTCTTTGTTGCCATTCCTTTGCCTCAAGTCCTCAACAAGACTATTTGGACCTGTTAAAAGGTAACAACTTAGTTTCGACTATATGATTATAACTGACGTAGTTAATTGTAATTACCCTTTTAAATGATTTGATCATAGTGTTAATATTTTTAGACTGTTGATATATATAAGTTAAACTCTCTAAGCAATAAGAACTTCTCCACACAAGTTAGTTTCAACTATGATTAGAACTGATACATTGAATGTAATTATCTTTTTAAATGACTTGATCATAATGTTAAATTTTTAGACGATCAGTTAAATTCGATAAAAGAACATAGTGAATAATGAAAAATAAGAATGGGAATTCTCAATGCCAAAATCAATTCTCTCATTATTTATTTTCATCATAATTGAAAATTATACATGAATCTTTTTTTCCACCATAACTTTACAAAGAGTGCTACTTCTTTGAGACTTAATTTCTAAATTCAAATTATAACCATTTTCTGGAGAACATAATCACATAAATATAAATATCATTAAATTCAATAAAAGAAGAAAAAATCATTCCTTCAAATCTCCCAATTCATAAAAAAAAAAATACATTTTCCTCTTGCACTTTGTGCACAAAAGAACTTCATTAAATATCCCTTTTTCAATTTTAATTTTCCAATCATAAATCATATAATACTTTTCTTGAAATCATCAAAGGAAAATATACAAATTGATAAAGAAAATGCACCTTTTCAATAAAGAAGATGAATGAAAGCCTTCATATTATATATGGATAATTGATAGGAAAAGAAAGTGAGGGATTTGAAAGAAAATAAAAAAGAAGGAAGAAAAAGAAAGAAAATAAAGATTAAGGAAAAAATAGTTTATAAGAAGTGGGATTATTTTTTAATTGGTTAGAAAATTTGGTAGTTTGGTTGTTAACATTTTATGCGTAAAGTATGCACAACCTAAGGTTGTGGAAAGCATATAAAAACACAAATATATGTGATTTTTATTTTCAATTTAATTATTTGATATTCAAAGTTTACTGATTCGACTAATTTAAAATTGCTTTGGGTGAACTCCTATGTCTCTGGTATTCAAAATTCAAATAACATATTTTCCCTTACATATCGCCAACTTCCGAAGCAAGCTTTGGTTCGAGTCAACATAGAGCTTGCGACGATTCAATATGACTTATGACTAATCCAACAAGATAGCTAGGTTATCATGATTTTAAAGCTACAAACCAAAAAGTGTATGACATCGAAGTTATAATAGAGTGATTTGAGAATCTTAGTAGTTTCGTTGGTTGGTATGAATTCAATTTCCACCTTGTAATTCTCTTCCCTATTTCTTCTTCCCCTGCCCTCAATTTAAAATAATAATAATAGAATGGTATAACGTTATTCTATATTCAAACTAGCTATCTTATTAATAATTCATAAATATGGATGAATTATTTTAATGTAATTCATTTTGCAAGATAGGAAAATGACCCAAATAATCAGCCACAATTTCATCACAAAAAAAAATCAAGATTTCTAACACCAAATGAATGTATTTTTTCATTTTTACCTTTTCCAATAAGCTAGGGTCCAATTTATTCTTATAAAATATGGAACTTTCAAAAAAAATATACAGCCCAAACATAACACGTCGCATCCACATAGTCATATATAATATTTACACTTACTTTAAACAATATATCAATTTTGTATAAAACTAAAAGCATATAAGAGCTATTTATACATATTTTATCCAATTATATAAAAATATACGATATCATACAAACTTACATAAAAATAGGATTTCCTCAAGAGGAAGTTGCTCGTATTGTATGATAAATATCAATAGGCGAAATTCTATACGAAATGGACCACAAACATCACTAAATATCTCAAGAGGGAATTGCTCGTATGATGAATATCCTTTATATCTAATCTTGAAACTGCGGATTCGAATCAACAAAGGAGAAAATAAATAAATATTTATACGAAGAGGTTAAAAAAATAATAGAATTGGTCACAAACAAACTATAAATTCCAAATACTGCCGGCTTTTAATTTTAAAATTAAAGGTCATCTTAGCAACTGATTTTTCTTTTCTTTTATCTTCTAATTCTCTATTTTTTCTTTATAGTGATATAATATCCGCACAAATATGCAAGCAATATTACAAAAAAAAAAAAAAAAAAAAAAACTAATACAATGCACAAATAGTACTTAAAAAAATTAATTACATTTTGAATTGTAATATAATTTGTTTGAGTACATCAACTCATATATTTTTTAAAATATTCGACATCTAGTTTCTCAACGTAATTAAATCAATAAATAAAATCTCAAGGAAATTAAAGAAAACAAATCATATAATCATGGAGTAATGTTTTTGTTCCTTATTAGTATTTATTAATACATTATCCACTAGTAGTTAAAATCATTACATTGATAATTTAATTATTTTTTTTAAAAAAAAACTTTTCACTTAGTTTAAATTTTTTGTTTATTACTAATTTCTTTTTAATTACTATAAATATATATTATATATATTTATTTATTTGTTTTGTTTTAACGATAAGTACAGATAAGTAGTTTGGCTAATTACGTTTGTCCATTTAAACCATAAACTAAAGGGACCTACACATTTTCAGTTTTTATAATCCATCCATTAATTTAATTGTGGAGAGAATATGACAAGTGTATCAATTTTGTCATCCAATAATATTTTATCTTCAATAAATTATTATTATAAAGGGGAAAAAAAAGAAGGGACTGCAGATATATAATTATAAATTATAATGGAATATTTTGATTATTTTTTCTTATTAAAAGGAGAGACTAACTCAAATTTTATTTAAACAAAAAATAAAGAAACTTGAAAAAGTTTGGCTTATAATAATTTGACAATCTCAGAGTATCTCAATTTCAAAATAATGTATATCTGCACTAACAACCATATTATAAATTATAAGTATATGTTCTAATTAAGCACAATCTTTTTGGTCTAAACTAATTTATATATATCTAATTGTTCCCTATCCCACCTTCATTGATTAGACATTACAAGAATAATAATTGCAAAGGATGAATTTTATAATAATGTCTTAGAACAAGAATGACATAAGTTAGCTCTCAACCATCCCATTAAGAGTAATCTGTTGAAGAAGTCTTACGTCGGTTAATTATAGAATGTGTGGTCTTTTTATATGACTGGCATAGTTCTTACATTTTACGTTAGTTTTTAGATTGCGTTAGATCAAGATTCATTTATTTATTATAGTATCTAGGTAGGATGAATCCCTTTTTCCGTTTCTGTGGTTGGATCCTCATATTAAAATGTTCACGCTTCAAATATTAAGTTCTGAGTGTGAGAAAGGTGTTGAAGAAGTCTCATATCGATCAATTATGGGATGAGTGGTTTCTTAATGTTTTGGACAATTCTCACCCGCGTTAGCTAGTTTAGTTGATTTAGGTCCAAAACTCTTATTTTAAAAAAAAATTATGGTAGCTGGGTAATACCTATTCCGATTTTTGTTCTTGATGTTGAGTTTCATATAAAATTGTCCATATATCAGATGTCCAATCCTGAACATAAGAAAGATGTTATAGAAGTCTCACATCAATTATTATGAGATGAGTGATCTCTTTATATGACTTTGACATACATATAATTTTGCCGACTATTTTAATTTAAATGGTTGAGCGGATGATTATTTAGTTAATTTATCATTAATCATAGCTTAAACAAAAGGATAAGAAATGCAATCTTTAAAGAAAAAAGGTATCAAGTTAAGAATATTAATTTTCTCACAATTAAGAAAGTAATTCCAAAATTAAATTTCCTTTGACATACCAAAATTAATTTCATCAACCTAATAATTGCAAGTTTTTTTAACTTGAAAAATATCTTCATTATCTTCCCTACATATATATCCATCAATGATAAAGTGGGACTGCAAATTGGGAAAACGACCTTATAATGTGATTAGAAAAATTCTACTAATTAAATATAGGCTAATTGCATTCATTAAGGCAGCAGTCAAAATGTTGTCATTACTTAATTGGCTAAAAATTGCCTCAAACTTTTTAATTATCTATATTCTTGATGATTCAAAATATAATTTCTTTCATCTCAAAATAAATATTATTTTAATAAATATACATTATTGACTAGCAAATGTAATTATTTTGACGATAACTGTCCCAATTTACTACATGAATAATTTAATCAAAAGGATAACAAATGGAATCTTTAAAGACAAAAATATCAAAGTTAAGAATTGAAGTTGATAAGATATCATCTTTGACTTTAATAACGCAATTAATTATATTTTGATCAACATAACAATTGCAAGTTGTTTGAATTTGAAATATATCTCCATTTTCTTTCCTTTAATACCCATCAATGATAAGTAGAATTGTTAATTGGGAAAACGACTTTATTATAATGATTAATGTGATCTTAAGAAATTCCACTAATTAAATATAGGCTAATTGCATTCATTAATTTAGTAGTCAAATTGTTTTGGCATGCCATTACTTATTGGGCTAAAAAGTGAATCAAACCTCTCAATGCCTGGACAAATGCTATTTGTTGAAGAAGTTCTATTTTGAGGTCCGACTTATTTAGATACGTGTCAAAAGTAACATTTTAGGGTAAACGGATCCTTATATCACCTCATTTTTAATACAACTAGAATCTTTATGACAACCATTCTCTATAATATAACATAACATGAAAGATTGATTTAATATTTCACTATAACAATCATGTTTTCCGTTGAATCAATCTTTCATGTTATGTTATTTGCAACAAATTTTAAAGTGAGAAAATAAACTACAATCACAAATAAAATATGAAGAAACATGATTTTATTGATAAATAGTGCGGGTACAATTATGTTTCTCCCTTAATTCTTCTCTCATAAGATTTATCCATGATTCGAGGATTGTTGTGGCGTATTTCTCAAACTAGGATGATTTGGGTTGATCTCTTTTCAAGGGAATATGGTACCGTTTATATAGGCATGAACTAGGGTTTAGGGTTGAGTAGCCTCCAAAAATCACAATTGAAATTGAACACATCTCGTAAAGTTCCAACTCGAATTTGAACACGTCTTGTAGAGTCCCACAAAATTTTAATGTCTACGATTATATTATTTATTCTTTATAAAAACAGCTAGCAATCAAAGAATCAAAACAAAACATGTTGCTATAAAAGTATTCAACTATTTTGAATTAAAAGAAATAAAACCAAAAGCCTCGTAAAACCACTAGATGCAAAGTCCTGGGCTCAACAAATCATACTAATAAGATCAAAGTGATCTAGCCATTTAAAAAAAATACATATTTTTTTATTTAATGAATATTTAATAATGTTATTAACATTTTATATATTTAGCAAAAAAATATTTTATTGATCTGGGATCAAACTATCGTGGAAAAACCTTTGTAAAGCACCTTTAAAATATAAACATTGAAAAATTTAAAAATACCTTCGATATAAAGCAAACACATGAATAAAAAAATTTAAAATTTTAAAATTACTCTCGACATAAAACAGACGTCAATAAAAAAGGTGTTTAGCCTCTTATTATTATTGAGATTCTGCTAGTACAGATAGACCAAAGGCAAGATGACAACAAATTAGTGAGTTATACCAATCTTGGTGGGTCAATGTTGTCATGCTTCATGGATATCTAATAGTACGTGTACGCAAATGCTTATTTATTTTAGGCATAATACATAAACATGACCTTTAACTTGGCTTCAACGGATAACTATGCCCTCTAATTTTGAGTGTGCACAAGTAGGCACTTAAACTTGTATAAAATTGAACAAGTAGACATACATGTCCTACATGGCATAATACACGTACGAAGCCATGTAGGACACAAAATTGTCATGTAGGGTGTCATGTAGGACGAATGTGTCTATTTGTTCAATTTTATACAAGTTTAAGTGTCTACTTGTGCACACTCAAAGTTAAAGATCATAATTGCCAACTGACGCCAAGTTAAGGGTCATGTTTATGTATTATGCCTTTATTTTATCCATTGTATACAGTTTGCCAACTCAATCACAGACACTTTTTTTTATGATAATATTATTGGTGTTCGAATTAGTTTGATATTTAAGAGGTCGTTTGAGGTGAGGAATATAAATAATTAGTTTTGAAATAAAAAATAGTTCAGAGATGAGATAAGTTATCTCATATACATGATGAATAATTAATTTATTGGATATTTAGGTTTTTCATTAGCATATATATATACTTGGTAATCTAAATTTATTTTGTCAAAGTAATCTACTTTTCTTAAGGTCTAAATGTGTACAATTAGGAGTATTATTATTAAATACAAAATTTAAACATATAGTACTTAAATTAAATATTACATCAATAATATATTTGAGAAGATATTAATATAACATAATAAAATCATTAAAATGATAACATATGAAATATATCAATATAATTTATCATGAAATACGATAACAAAATAGGAAGTAATAAGAGCTAGGGGTGTGCATCGATCGGTTTGATTTGGTTTTATGTATTATCGGTTCGGTTTATCGGTTTTCGGTTTTTAAATACACTAAATCAATAAGATATTTTTTATCGGTTTTTGGTTTACCCAATAAGAAAATGCTAATAAAATAAATATATGATTTCTCACTTCTCTAACAATTTGACACGATACAGTGAGACAAACAATTCAACTGTAAATGCTTTGATATAGTGAAACAAAAAATATAATGAGAAATTGCATCAATAAGAGTAGATGTAGTACGATGGATACAATAATATGTTACAATCAAAACATAATATGGAATTTCTGATGTAAAGTAGAAGTACTATGATGTGTGAAGTGTGTAGACCGTAGTGTAGAGTAACCATTAAAAACCCGTTAACCCAATAACCTAATAGCAATGACTCAATAATATTTTTTCGGTTCGGTTTATTGATCGATTCGCTTTTTGCACCCCTAATAAGAGCACCAAAATGATTGAAGGTCAAGGAATGCCATAATATAATCTATTATATATTTTTTACGAGACCCAAAATATTTATTCATAATCTACTTTATCTTTATAAAATATGAAGGTCTGAATGCTTTTAAGACTTATTTGTGGATTTCATCGAATCAGATTGAATAAAATAGAATATGTGGCAAAATCTAAACAAAAATAAATATACTTAATAGGCTAAGATTTGAACAATTCTTCAAATTCAAAACTTTATTAAGGGTAACAAATGAGGCCTTAATGTGTTTGTCATTGTCTTGTAATTTTAAAAATATTTACCTTTTCTTGATATATTAAAAATAAAAATATATTTGTGTAATAGTCAACAATAAAAAGTGGACAAAGAAAATAATATATAGATTAAAAAAAACTATTGCTATAATTTTAACTTGAGGACATCACATAATTATGCAACCATTTGGATTATCATAGCCATATTGGTAGCCATAATAGTCACCGGCTTGAGGGAAATAGGGTGTTGGTGGTTCACGGTGGTGCCCCAACAACAACGGTGGTTGTCCACGGTGGTACCCCAAAGATGGTGGTGGTTGATAACGGTGGTGCCCCATTAACATTGGCGGTGGTCCATGGCATTGGTGGTGTCCCCCTAACCTACGTAGAGTATGATGGTTATTCTCATGCAAGTCATCCAAAGGGTCGCGGAAATTCATCCTATAGCCCATCTCAAGGCTCTCAACCCTCCTCATTCTCGAAATCCGTTCTGAGTCATTATTCCAATAGTTTCTGACGTGCGGTGGTGGTTGTGGTGACAAATGACATGGCCATAATGATGGTGGTGCTAATTGCAAAAAAGGTAATGGATGTCCGCGAAATTCACAACAATCATGTTGACACGCTTGCGCGACATGTTCACCGTGTGGTGGTGGTGGTGGTTCCTCTTTTTTAGGCGATGGAGGTGGTGGCGGAGGCGGTGGTGGTGGAGGACAAGGCTATCATACCACACAAGAGAAACATTGTTAGAATTTAATTTTGTTTACTGACAAAAAAATAAAATAAAAATTAAAAGTTAATTTTTCTATCTCAATTTATATGATAGAGTCAAATAATTTAAGTTTGACCATCAATTTGAATTTGGAATTTTCAAAATTTTTTAAAAATAAAATTTATATATTTGAAAACCACATAAAAAGTACTATTAATTACAATAATTTACAATTAAAAATATTGTTTTATAGTACTCAAATTCTGAAAAATATCACGTAAATTAAGACGGCGGGGCTATTTTGGTTTTTCAAGTTTTCCAATTAATGTAATCTACCTTGCATTTCCGTGGACGAATCATGTCAGGATCCATTGAAGAAAGCTTCCACACCCTGCAAAAACTTTTTTCAAATAAATTACAGTTTAGTTTTGATTGTGAATTTAGTGAAATAAAATTTATATATCTAAAAATTACATAAAAAGTTACAATGTTTGACTATTCAAAAATATATATTTAAAAAATTACAATAAAAAAAAGTCTTATTTGAATTTCAGAATTCAAAATGTGACATAAATTGAAACGGAAGAAGTCCACCGAAACATTCATGTTTTCATTTCTTTGGGGTCAATTTTGTAATTTACTAAAAAATACGAGGTGATAGAGCTGATAAATACTTATTCGTACTCAATAGAAGAAGAAATAAAACGTTTGAAATTGATTTTTTTAAACCAACTATGCTAATAAAACTAAAAAAATAAGGAATAGCAAGCATAAAAATTTAACCCTTTATTAAGATAGAAATTATTCAAAATATAAAGAAGAAAACTGCAACTTGCCTAGAAAATTGACAAATAGTTAGAAGATACTTTCTCCGTTCACTTTTATTTGTCACGTTTCGCTTCATAACAATTAATTTGACTAATTTTTAGAGCTAAATTAAATCAGAGTAATTCAATATTGTAAATTAAAATTTAGATTTTTGAAAATCATACGAAAAATACTATAAATTGTAAATTTTCAATCATTCTCATATTAATACGATAAAAAAAAAATACATCTGAAAAGTTGATTAAAGTTCATACAATTTAACTCTCGATAAATGAAATATGACAAGTAAAAATGGACGAAAAGAAGAGTATTAAACTAAAAGAATAAAGAAGAAAACTAACAAGCACTCACCAACTTTTCTGGTATTAGATTTTTTCTCCCTTGGTCTTCAATCAAAACTTAGGAGTAATTAATTAATTAACCTATATATATTTTAATAAAACTACGTATATAGAGACAATTTTCTTTTTTTCTGAAAAGTATATTTTTTAAAACTACTTAAGGAAAGATAATCTAAGATATGATTATTCTTCTCTTTTTTTAAAAAATCTTCTAACTGGTAAATATTTTATTTATAAGAATGAAAAAAAGTTTAGCTTACTTTTATGTGAAGAAAATATAAACAAGGAAATTTCGATTATGCACAGCTCATTTTATGTTTCATTATTATTAGCTGGAAATTTAGCATATATAAATAAATATTTATTAATAAGAAGTAAATCTTTAAAAAATGCGTAATTCAAAATATAATTATGGGTCGAAAATCAACTAAAGACCAAAAAAAAAAAAAAAGCATAAATATTCTTTGACTCAATTATGGTAATTAATTTTATTTTTTAAAAATATTTAGTTAAAATCTAAGAAGACGTAAAATGATTTTATATATATATATAAAAAAATATTCTTAGCTTTATATTATTTTTTGGTAATATCTTAATTAACCATCTTTATATAGACAAATTCTCTAAGGTTACCAATGATATGTTTAGTAATTTTGATCAAATATTTGATGTTTTAAATACACTATTTATGACAAAGAATATTATATGAATATACGTATTTCGTTAAAAATATTTCCTTCTTTATATGAAGTGTGGCTAAACTTAAAATTTGACATTAAATTATTTACACTATTTATGACACAGAATATTATATGAATATATTTTTTTCATTAAAAGATTTTCCTTCTTAATACAAAGTATGAGTAAACTTAAAATTTAAATAATTTTACATATTATTTTTGCCTGTAACAGTCAAATATTGTTTAAATATTAAATGTCACTATAAATCTAAAAATTCTCGGAACTAACATGTTAATATGTTACGGTCTTTATAGAGAGGTTTGATTGTATTTCTGTATTTTAAAAATAAAAACAATTCAATTTTCAATTTTATGTTATTATAATTCGTTAGGATTTAGAACTCATGATAGAAGTGTTTTTATATTTAACATTCAATTTTTAACGAGAATAAAGTTTGAATTTTTTTTGTAAATAACATTATTTGCATTAGATTGATGAACAATAGCGAATATTATATACTAATTAATTCTAAATGTATTAATATTTAATATTAAACATATAAGAAATACATTGTATTTGTGCGTATATATTGTGCATAATAAATGTATCTGCGCCAAAATGATATCTCTATAATGGAATATATTATATTTGCACGAGTAAATGTATTTCTACATTGAACTTGCAAAATTAATAAATGTATTCGCACATTTATAATTGTCTAGCTATTTTTGTACATATAATAGTAATTAAGTATAGTAAAACCTTACTAAATTAATATAGTTTGGATCATGAAATATTATTATTTTGTACATGTATTATTTAATCGATAAATTAATATTTATTAATTAAAAGAATATTTTGAGATTCATGTTAAGAGGTCTCGATTTTAGAAGAAATTGTAGATATCATCGGAAAAAACAATGTTGATGATGAAGTTGAAGATGATACAATACCTTCGGAACCAGTTACTCGTAAGACAATACTTATCACATCTTGAACTCTTTGCAATTTTATGGTGTAGTTCGAAAAGACAACAACGGAACTTTAGGATGCAGTAATAAAAGTTAGAGACGAGCTTCAACTAGATTTAAATTTTAACGAAAAACAAAAACCATAGAATCATATTTCACTAAATTGTCATAGATATATTTGTAATTTTAAAGAATTATTAATTAATAATATTAATGGGACCATATATTTATATAGGGGTCTTCTAAAAAAATATTATCTTATTATCTTATTATCTTATCGAAATGAGTGACTCTTTTTTCCATTGGTTCAAGTCGGGACTAGAGAAAAATATTATCTTAGAGAGATTATTAATTTACCGAGTATTAATTTAGTGATGTTTTACCGTACATCCTCACGTAACCATTATAAAATCTTAAACTATTACTTTATTATAATAATTTCTTAAAAAGTATATTCAAACAAATACAGAGCCTTAATTTATTGTGTCACGTAATTCTTTCAATAAAGCTTTTGTTCGTACTTATTATTAGTGTGAAAAAATATTTTCTCAATCATTTTATATCAAAATAATTGTAAAATATTAAAAGTGTACAAATATATCAAAGTTTTAACTTAGAAAACAAAATAGAATAACAGACCAAACGGGATATTTGCTTCAATCACAAAAAAAATAAAGCCTTGTATCTTCTTCTTAAAGAAAAAAAAATAGTATGATATATATCATGATTTGAAATTTAAATTTTATTGAGGCATATAATTTCATAATCATACGCTTATTTCAAATCAAAACTTGAAATTGAGGTCCTAGATTATATAATCAAACGTCTACCGTGTATCATAAATTTTGATTTATTTAATTTATTACTAATATAATAAATTCAAACAAGTTATTATTTAATAAAGAACACTACAAGAAAATGATGAATTACATGGGGATTTTCCTGGAAATTAGTATGAAAATTTGCAAGAAAATAATTTTCCTGCGGATTTTCATACTAATCCCCAGAAAAATCCCCATGTAATTCACACTTTCCTTGTAGTGCGTACCTAACGAAATTTGAAAAACAATAATTGGAATCAAAGTACTTCAAAATGGTGTCAATCGATAACATTAATAATTATGAATTTGATTGAGGAGTGCGCTAAGAAGAATGGATCGTAGAGATGCCTAATATAGATAGATAATTGATGTCATTACATTAAAAAAATTAATGAACTATAAAGTTGTTGAGAGTGGTATAATATCTCTTCATCCTAAACTATGCATACCATGTTTGAGTCGTATAAATAAACTAATCCTTAGTAAAACGTTTTATCTCACAATAAAATTATTCGAATTAACTCAATCCCAAAATAATTATCAAACATTAATAAAATATATTTTTATATTTTAAAAAGAAGTTTTCTTTAAAGACAGTCGTTTTTGTTAGGAAGTGTTGTATTTTTTTATGAAATTTTTTCGATACGATTTAAAATTTAGTTGGACATTGATAAGTAGGACTAGTAGTTTATTATAAGGTGGCCCTTTGTTTGACGTTTATTGTGGGGTTTGGTCATGTCCACAAAAAGCAAAAGAGCTAAATGTAGGTGGCTCCTCTTATTTTTTGGACTTCATATAACTATACTTATCCTTTTATTTTGTCCATCTATTTATGTTGAAAGTAACGTAATTATTTGTACTTTACTTTTAAAGAAAATGACATATCAAGAAAAATATTTATTTTCCCTTCGTATATAATTAAAAAAACAATACTATATGATTTGAGTATTTGATAAATTCAATGTCCATTTGGTTGTATTATATGAAGAAGACATATAGAAGATGACACAAGTTTATACTATCAATAATGTTTGATTATTGAAATTTTTATGAATAGACAAAAACATAGATGAAATTCTACTTATGATTTATTAGGGGTTGTCTAGTTCATCAGGCAAGATAGAATATCTCAAGAATAAATTATTATTTTTTGATTGAAGGTATAGTTAATATTAAAATAAAGTTATACATTTTCAATTTGATATTATATTTTATCTGAAAGATAAGATTATAATTTTGAAATAACTTTCTTTGGCAAATACAATGACACCTTATTGTAGGGAGGAAAGTGATCAAGAAAAGGAGAAGAACTAATATGGAGGAAGCTTCGGAATTAAAGTTTAAGAGTTTTGAATTTATTATTAAATTTATAATTTATTTTAATTATTGAATCACAATTTTTTTTTGGAATCTTAGGATAACCCGCAGCTACAATCTCTATCACAACCGCTGTCATTCGGGGTGAGCACTTTGTGCGTATTGGGTAAATTCCCATTGTGTAATAGCCTGTAAATCACACTAGACAAACCTATGCAACATGCTCGACTCAAAAAGTATTGAGGGGAAATAGATCCCGGGTCATCCGTGTGGATGACCACCCTCCGAAAAAATTATGAATATATATATATATATATATATATATATATGTATTTTGCTTCTTTTTTATTGTTATTTATTTCTCATTCGATATTTGATACATGTTTTAAAATTTGACTAATTTTAATTTGCGTCATATATTTCTCATTCAAAAAACATCGTTCTTTTTCATACTCAAAACTTAAACCTAAAATCTTCGATTAAATTAAAAGAGGAGCACATCCTTTGATGGTGAAATGAATCGATTCTACTTCTCAAAGCTTCTTAATGCTATTATTATTATTATCATATAAAGAAAATTGATCAAGAAAAGTGGAGGACAAATGGTCAAATACGAAGAGTTTATGAATTTTTGGATTGTGATCAAACTTATAATTTTTTTTAATTATTAAATTTATAATTATAGATTAGTGAATAACTTATCAAGAAAAGTGCGACCACAAATATGGAGACGTAGTTAAAAAAAAAGTGTGAGAAAAATACTATAAACTATAATTTTTTTCATATCAATATGATAAAAAATATAAATGAAAATTGTAATAAATATTTTGAAATGTAAATAGTAGTACTCTCCCTGTCTAACAATATTTGTGCACTATTGACCGTATGCACTTCTTAAAAAACTATAAATAAAAGACTAATTTTACTATATCATCCTTTGAATATAATAAATACAACGTCTTGAAAAATGTAATAGAGAACTAACTATTATTAATGATAAGGGTAAATTAGGAATTAACTGTAAATGTAATCATTAATTTCATAAAATGTACTAATATTATTGGACATTCTAAAATAATATAGTGTATAACTATTATTAGACGGAGAGAGTAATAATTTTTACCTTTTCTCATCTCTTTGCCAAAAAAGAAAGAAAAAAAAGGGCAATATTATTCCTTTCCTAAAAAATTAATTATGGGAGTCAGTGATACTGGGGTACATAAGTAAAAGTGGTCCATAATTTTTGACTTTGTAAATAAAACAAGATTATTTGATCCAACGGCTGATATTTCTTGTTAATAAAATATTGGTAGGATATTTACGGTGAATGAAGTTGTTTCTTCCTTAATTCTCGAGTTTGAGTGAATGTGACATTTTTTATTTTCACTTTATTCCCGAATAAGTTCTTCTTTCCCAAATAGGGCCTATACAACGTAAATTTAAAATAGTCAAACTTTAGTATGAATACCAGATAACGAATAAAAAAAAACATTGGTAGGACGGCATTTCAGTATTTATCTGTTTGAGAATTAATTTCTCTTTCTCCAAATCTCCACCACCTTCCCATCTTTACATAATTTACACGTTTCTCTCTCTCTCCCCTTATCTCTCTCTCTCTCTCTAAAAAGACCCTTTTTTTTTCCTCATTTTTTCTTTTTCCTTATTGTGTAAAGAAGAAGAGAAGAAGAGAAGAAGAAGAACAAGGAAGAGGAACAAATACAGTAAAGTTTTAATCTTTTTTAAGGATGATATGATAACTGTACTGCACTTTTTATTTTTGTAAATTTGATATGGGGTTTGAGTGTGAAGATTGAAAAAAGCTAATTTCTATAGTTTTTTGACTGATGATATGTCAATAATGTGATTTTCTTGATATGGGGTTGTCTCCAAGTTGCTGTTTTTGATGTGCTCTGGCTTTTTTGATAGGCTCTTATGGTAATGTTTCCATATAAAAATTTGATCTTTTTCACTCTTATTGTTTCTTATTTATGCTCAATTTTATTGGGTTTGAGTGAAAAGATTGTACAAAAAGCTAATTTGAATAGTTTTTTGACTGATGATATGTCAATAATGTGATTTTCTTGATATGGGGTTGTCTCCAAGTTGCTATTTTTGATGTGCTCTGGCTTTTTTGATAGGCTCTTATGGTATTTCAATTTAAAAGGTGGTATTTCCCTTTTATTGTTTCTTGTTATGCTCAGTTTTATTGGAGTTGTTTTTTTTTCTCTCATAATATTTTGATATTTAGAGAATTAAAAAAACTATTTCAATGGACTTTGATGATGATATGTCAGCAGTATGATTTTCTTGGCATGGGTTTGTCTCCAAGTTTCTGTTTTTGATGCTTATTGGCTTCCCTTGTAGTAGACTCCAATGGTATTTGTTTTTCTTCATATTTTCAAGCTTTAATTTTGACTGGATTATTCTTGTTATGCTCAATTTTATTGGGATTCTCTATTTTGGTTTTTAATTATTATTTTTGACTATTTATGTGTCTACTTTTTTTTTATGAGGTTTTCTGAATAGCTTTTGGTTGAAGTCTGTAAAGGTTCAATCTTTGAATTCGTAACTGGTGTCACCCTTTTGATTATATTGCTTTCCTCCTCCTTTCCCCTTTTGTTTGGTTTGTAAGACTCTTGGAGTATTTCCTTTAGTTGGTTCTTTTTTTCTGATTTCTGGATGGTTCTTTCTTTTATATGATTCTTCGAATATCTTACAAGGAATTGATGAAAGACAAGTGGTGCTCACTGTTGGGTAGCTGTGATACCATTAGCCATCTTTTACAATTTTATTTATTGGCAAATCATCTGTTCAATTTAAGGCATATATTCATGGATTTGTATCTGTGATATTCAGAGTTATGTGAGCAATTTTTACTAATATTGAGGTTTACTTGCTGCCTATGTGAGTGTCGTACGGTTGCAATTCCGGTTAAAGGGGAAGAATTGTAGCAAATGTAGTAAATTATGACAATCATCACAATAATGAATGCATCGGGTCATGATCTCCTAGACACATGCTACATTGTTGATAGTTGATTAACTTGCTAATGATGTGATTACGAGTTGCCTTTTCTGATACTGCTTGTCTTCGTAATAGTATTACTTTTGGTGTTCCCATCGAAAGATTCTTAGTTTCTTGTAGTAAAACTGAGTTTTGATGATAGGGGTTAGAGAAAGTTCTCGTCATCTATCATTATGAGTTTGTGAATTTATTTTTGCTTGAGGTTTATACTTGATCATTCTTCTTGAAACTTGCTGATTGCTATGATAATTGAAATTTTTTATGGTAGTCCTGTCCTCATTTACTAAAAAGTAAGTCTTTGACTTCATGATTTTAAGGTCTAACTAGTAGTAACATTAGGCTATTTGGTTTTGACATGACAGAACTAAGAGGTTGTATGTAATCTATGGATGAATATTCAAGCAAAAGAGCTGTTAATGGCCTTTACGTTCCCAGAAGAGGTTTGAGGGACATAGCTGACAGCAGGGATGAAAATGTTCAGTTGTGCTCTCGATATGGATGCAGCAGCCGGCTCAACTCTATGAAGAGCCCGCAAGTTAGAAGTACAGAGAAACCAAGACCTCTCAGGCCTTCTTTCACTTCTTCAAATGGAAAAGAAGTTGTTGGAAGTTCATGTAGGACATCCTCTGTGATGGCTAATGCGAGAAAATCACTCAAGGACAGGAAAGCATATTCTCATGTTGGAAATGATCAATCAGAAACGACTTGTTCACATGGTGAACCTGAAGCTTCGGAATACATGAAGTCATCAAAAGCGCATCAACCCCAATTCAATTCAGTAATTCGAGATACTGGATCAAGTAAAATTACATTGAAAGAAGTAGGTTGCTCTAGTGGAGCTTCAAGCAGTAAACCTCGTAGATTATTTACTCCCAAGTATTCCAATCAAAATAGTCCAGTAGGTTCGTCTGTTTCTTTGTCGTCTAAGGCCATTGGTGCAGGGACCAGGGGAACTGCTAGTGGGGCTGGATATGTGCCGAGAAATCTAAAATGCAACTCACGATCAGATATCTCTCCACAGAGTTGTTCAACAGCAGATTCAAGATTTAGTAGAAGGGACATGGTAAAAAGAAGAAATTCAGAAGGTGAAAGCACTTCATCCTCTAAAGGGAAGAAAGTAAGTGGGGCATTACCAAAAGGAGGAGATGTCATTCGTCCAACTCGTGGTATCTCAATTTCTGATTCAAGGAGTAGTAAAAACTTTGATATTAGGGAGGATAGTCGTGCTGTATCAATTAGGACTCGCAGGTCAATGAATGTGCCTAGGCTTAGAGATTCACTACGAGATTCGTCATCTGGCTTTTTCCAGAATTCACCTCAGCCTGAATCTCCAAATTTCAGTCTGCAGTCATCAAGTCAATTTTTCTCAGATGCCTCTTCGAGTGATTCAAGTGCTTTTAGTTTTCCTGGAAATGATGTTGAAGATCTCCCAGCTGGAGTGTCTGGAACTTCTGCACAACTGGGTATAAACCAATTAATGAACCGTGATGCCTTGCAGCGATATAACATGGATGGAGTTGCTCAGGTATTTTACCCAACAGAATCTCAGTCACTGAATTTCTGGATCAGGTTTTACGGTATTTCACTTTGATCGCTGCTTTTCTGTACAGGTATTAGTGGCACTCGAAAGAATGGAACAAGATGAAGAATTAACATATGAGGTAGTCCACCTTTGAGTATTTCGTACCACTCAGGGGTTTCCTATTTGTATTTATGATGAACTCTTATTTTCCATGTACAGCAACTACTTGTGTTGGAGACCAACTTGTTTCTTGGTGGCCTCAGCTTCTACGACCAGCATAGAGGAATGAGGCTGGATATAGACAATATGTCCTATGAGGTCTTTATTCTCTTCAGTATATGATTACTGACTATGTTCATCCAAACTTAATTTTCATCAAAATGTCGAGGTTTTTTTTATGAGGGTAGTGGGTTGAGGCTCATCCAATAGCTTAAAGATCACTGTCGCACAAAAGATAAGTTCCCACCGTTAGTTATACCTTTTAATCCCTGCAGAACATAATCTTTTGCCTGTTAACAGGAATTATTAGCTCTCGAGGAGAGGATGGGGAGTGTTAGCACAGCTCTGTCAGAGGAGGCATTGTCAAAGTGCATCCGGAAAAGCATTTATCAGGCTATGCCTTCAGAAATAGGGGAATTTGGAAGCGACGAGAATGAAGATGAGGTCAAATGCACTATTTGTCAGGTTTTTCCCACTTCAAGCAATGTTTTGTATATTCCAATGTTCCTGATGTGTTATACTTAAATCTAATTTATCATTTGTGATGTTTTTCACCTCCCTTTATAAGTAGGTAGCACCTTGCTTTGTCACTTTGGTTTTTTTTCTGATGCAATATTACTCGAAGTGCAGTTAACACTACATTAGTTTTATGTTATACATCCTAAGATGTTTTAATCATCAATTAGCTAAATTTTATTTAGTAGAGTTCTCTAGGTTTATGCCTTGTCAAACTCTCTTCTTGAACACGATTGAGTAGAAAAATTCTTGACCTAATAATTAGAGCCGTAATTTGAGTGAATGTCACTAGATTTAGTTCTGTTTTTGCTTAATATAGGCAAGTCTATCCCATTCTAGACATAGTTCCATGCATCTAGCGACCATACTTTGTACATGCGGTATTGGCGTATAATCACTACTCCACGTGTATGTTTGGTTCTAGGCTGTAGAGGTTCTATTGCTTTACTTGTCCCAAATTGATGATACTTTCACACGGTGACAGTCTATTATATATATGTATTGTTTCTTAAAAATATATTTTATAATATGCATGCACGCACACATAGTTAGACCTCTTTATAATAGTAACAACATTTCACTATTACTGTCGTTTTTTCATGTTATCTTTTGTGTTCTCTATAACATCATTTCGTTATGAAAAAAGGTGTCGGATAACACCTGTTGTAGGAAGGTGTCTCCGCCACTTCATGCATCTAGGATGTTGCATACCAAAATGAATTTAAAGGTGTGACTCAATTAAGTAAATGACGTGTTTTTCGCAGGAGGAGTATGTGATTGGAGATGAAATAGGAAGGTTGGAATGTGATCATGGGTATCATGTGGAGTGTGTAAAACATTGGTTGAGTCTCAAGAATTGGTGTCCTATATGCAAAGCTTCAGCAGCTCCATCTTAGCTCAATTGTCTCCCTATGTACAAATTCATCAAGCTGAAGGGTGGGGTGGGGGTGTTTCTGTTCAATTTTTGAATTCTTTGCTTTTGTATATATATACAGTTCTTGTCACATCAAACAAATAAACCCAAGCCAATACAGGCTTTGTGGTGATAGCTAATGAACATTGATATTTATCTCCTTCAAAAATCCTTATAAAAGTGTTTTGGAATTTACTTACTGGTGTTGTCATCTCTACCTCAACTTCTGGATTTTGTTATGCTACTCTATCCACATTCTGGTACTACATTGAGGCCCGACTAAATTTGGATTCACGTTAACCGGAGTTGTTGGAAGGAAGTAGGTTCCCTCTAACAATTGGAGATCATAGGTTGATGGAGTATCAATTTTCATATATCTAAAGTAGGCATTTCAACCAAAAATAGACTTTCTTCTAATGATTGCTTCTATTTATTCATTCCCCCCCCCCCCCCCATTAAGTGGTTTGTTTGTGGTTCTCTTTCAATTAAATATGTAAAACTTTGTTGATGAAAGTGTGTGTTTGTTGCAACTTTCACAAGTAATTGAGAACCATAACACTAATAAAGATTAATACTCTTTTATTCCACTTTAATTTATGGGGACATCATTTTCTTACCATCCAATTGAAGGAGATACCCAAATTTTAGATTTCGAAGATTAATAAAATAAGAGTCGACTTTGATAGTTTACAAGGCTTGAAGCTCAGAGACAGATGATTTGAGATTTGTTGAATTCAAACCATAAAGCGTAAACATTTTTTTCTTTCACTTGAATAGACAAATGAAGGGAGGAAGTCAATTGCCTCTTTTTTAGCTAATCGATATGGAAATCCTTACTCAAGCCCTCCACCACACCCCTACCCCCAAAAAACATGAACTCGATTTTCTATCCTTAACATGATTCTCTCTAAAAAAAAAAGGAGATGAGTCCATCTAAGTAAGGAAGTGTGGCTTAGTGTGAGTCATATGTCAGTGATCAAGATATCAACCACATAAATAGGTAGTAAAATGGTTATGGACCCACGATAAAGAAAGGTAAGTGATGCGTCGGACTTAGAAAATCTTAGGCTTCACTCAGAAAAGAGTAAAGAAAAGACAATCAATTGTTTTAGTTGTCTTAATTTCTTCAAAATAGTACTACCTCCATCCCACATTTTGCACCGTGATTAAGAAATCATTAATCTATTGATCAACTTTACTATTTTACCCCATGTTCATATTAATTAGCCTCTTGAAAAAAAAAAGTTTTGAATCCTCAAAATTTGTTTAAACTTTCAAAGACCATATAAATCGTAGGGGTAAATTGAAAAAAAATTTAATTAATTCTATCCTGATTTAGTAAGTGATCAAGTAATTTAACTACCAATTAATTATTAAATTAATCATCCTTGAGCTCCAAGTATTCCTTGAGTCCCAAGTATATTTCAAATTTGCCAGCATTTTCTTTGACTTTGCCGCCAAACAAGCCCTTAATCTGCTGCCTTTATATATACAGAAACCTACAGACCCAATTTTGAATCAAAAAAAGAAGAAAAATGAGGAGTTTAATTTGTAACTGTTGTAATAAGGAGTTTTTTGACGAAAATGAGCAAAAAATTCATTACAAATCAGAATGGCACACTTATAATCTTAAACGCAAGGTAAACTGCTTTTTTGCGTTTTTGGAAAGTAAAATGATTTTTTTTGCATAAACATTAGTATTTACTTGTGGAATTACGCGGGATATGTTGTTGGTTTAGAATGATTTTTGAATACTATGTGTTGTCCATGTTCATTGCTGCGTGATTGCTATATAGATAAAAACTCAGTTTTTCTATTTCATGGTATTCAACTAATTGTAACAATTTTTTATGCAAGTTCAATGAGCAACTGAAATCAATGATGATTAACTAATCACATTTTACCAACTTAGTACTCCTCCGTTTTAATTTGTTTATCTTACTTTCTTTTTTAGTCTGTTAAAAAAAAAGAACATTTCTTCCTTTTTGAAAGAACTTTTGAATTTCAACTTTTCACTTAACATATTGTTTTTTATAATAACCGAGAAATCCGTCTATGACCCGCCGCCCTTTGGACCAATCACAGCCTTCTAAACTCGGTAGATAATGAGCCTGCCCCTCTACCCCTTCTCCACTTAAATACCGAGCTTCGCTTTGCATCTAAGTCACAAATCCTCCACCTTTTGCCACTCAAGCTAGGCCTTGGAGGCAACTTTTCACTTAGCATATTTGAGACCAAAAGTCGTTATTTTCTTAAACTTCGTGTCGAGTCAAAACAGAGGAAACAAATTGAAACGGATGATGGCGGAATGGATTAGAGCTCATTGTTCTGTTTCTTTGGTATTTATTTCAGGTTGCTGGAGTTCCTGGATTGACAGAGGCACTCTTTATAGCCAGACAGTCTGCACTTGCAGAAGAAACTCCATTGCTATATAGCTGTGGACATTGTGGCAAAGAATTTAGAAGTTTTAAAGCTCATGCTCAACATCTAAAATCGAAAACTCACTTAGCACGAGCTTCGCAAGAGACAGGTCATCATCACGATGAGAATAGCGTTATCATTAAGCCAATTCAACTCCAACTTCCCGAAAAGAATGAAGATATTAGTGGGAGTGATGAGAGCGAGTGGGAGGACGTTGATCAAGAGGAAGAGATCGCGTGTGAAGACAATGACTCATTGAGGCAACTTAAGATGAATGGGAGTAGTACTAGTAATGGTGTTATGGATGATGAAGGTAGCAATGTTGATGAGTTGGATCCGCGTAGTTGTTTCATGTGTGATTTGAAACACGATACAGTAGAAAACTGCACGGTCCATATGCACAAGAAGCACGGGTTCTTCATACCTGATATCGAGTATTTGAAGGATCCTAAAGGCTTCCTCACCTACCTTGGTCTCAAGGTAAGACTCTATTTTTCTTGTATGCTCTTCAAGTCCATTTAAATAACACAGTACAAATCGTTCTTTACGTCCTCAGGTTAGAAGGGATTATATGTGTCTGTATTGCAACGATAGATGTCGTCCTTTTAGTAGTTTGGAAGCAGTTCGGAAGCATATGGATGCAAAAAATCATTGCAAGGTGCATTATGGTGATGGTAGTGGTGATGAAGAGGCGGAATTAGAAGAGTTTTACGACTATAGCAGCAGGTATGCTTGGTGATTTGATAGCTTCTAATGTATATTCTTAAAGTTTGAATAACAATGTAATCTCACGAATGATGTCTGGACTCTGGAGAGGGTAGAGTGTACACAGACCTTATCCCTACCTCGTAGAGATGGAGAGGTTGTTCCCAATAGGAATTTTATTAAAGTTTGAACAGATCAAAAATTTGCAGATGGTTAAGAACATCATCATGCAGGTAAATTTTGTTGCTCTCCTATTACTAAGATCTGTATTTTTTTTTTCATATTCTAGCTATGTGGATGCAACTGGAAAGCAGCTTGTTTTGTCTGAAGATTTTAACAACAATGTAGAACTAGGAAATGGTGGATCTGAACTCATAATAACAACAAGAACCGATGATCGATTGTCTGTTAAATCAATCGGTTCAAGAGAGTTTTTGAGATATTATCGCCAGAAACCAAGGCCTACGCCTGCTAATGATACAGCTATAAGCTCTGCCTTAGCTTCAAGGTACGTATATTTGACTCGTTACATGGCACACAATGGCAACTAATATTTCGTCGTTTGAGCCAACATTCGTTTTCTCATCTCAGGTATCGAAGCATGGGTCTAGCAACCATGTAATCGTGGGAGCACATTGTTAGGATGGAAGTGTTGAAGGCCATGAATAGACGTGGTGTGGACGCAAGCACATTGTGTCAAAGTGAAGTTGATGAAAGTTAGAATTGGGATTTTTTGTTTTGTTTTAGTGGGAAGTGAATAAATTTTCTCAAAGTTTCAGTATCATGTTTCCTTTTACTGGGGTATTTCACTCAGTAGAACCGGTAACTTCCCATCTAACAATCAATTTTTGTTAGTTTCTTATCTGTATGTATCCATCCCTTAGGGGACATGCAATAAAACTGAAACGATACAGGAAAAATTAGCATGGTTCCTGAGCAAAGATGACACACAAATAGAGAAATGGCCTTATGTTTCTTAGTAAACATTTGTGTGCACATTTAGCAGGCAGTGATTTGTTTTTTATGACAGGGGAAACCCACAGTCGCTACCCTTTGAGTGAGCACAGGGTATGCAATAGCTCACAAACCACATAGGAGAGGTAACCCGCACTAGGCAAGCCCGGTGCGACGAGCTCAAAGCAGGCAATGATTTTGTTACAAGAAAACCTCAAGAACTTCATATTTTATGCATAATCGACATAAACTATGTAGGAATGTTTGGGGAAACCATACACCCAACCCCAAAAAATAAATAGAGCAGGTCAAAAGGTTTAGAAACTTCAAATTTATAATGAGATAGAGAGTGGTGAGTCTCCTACATGAACTTACGAATAAATACTACACAACGTGGTCTTTCGAAAAAAAGAAGGGAAAGATGAATCAAGGATCCTCCTACAATAGCTTAAATTTCTTCTTGAAGTTAAGCTAATATACAACAACTTCAGGTCTACAGACTGCCTGGTCTACATATCTCATCACTTACCACTTTGCTCTGGTGGTCTTTCGAACATTTCTCACCGGTCTCTTTCCTTGTTGCTTCACAGCTTTCCCGTTCTTTGCCAAGTCCCGTACCAAGACTGGTCCCTCCTGCGACAAATCTTCACTAGGAATGGAAGCAGCTGGACTCTCTATTGTTTCATTCATGTCTGGTACATCCACAGCAGATTCGCTAAGAAACTCACACTTATCCGCTACTTGGTGAGATTTAGTCGACTTGTCCTGACTTGACGTTCCTGGTTTTGGCTTCTCACCACCAATGTGTGAGTCGTTTTGTCCTCTACTTTGACCTGCAGACAAACTATCGAGGGGGAAAACCAGCATTATTAGGTTCGAGCTCCAGAAAAATTAAAGAGCTTTATCATTCATTCTTTTACCTAGCTTCTAATGATGTATATCCATTAGAACTTGGGGCTAAATTTGGTCGAGTCACTTCATGTGCGTCAGAGGCAGTTATATGAAGACCTGAACTTGTAAACATGGGTAAATATAAGAGAAATTAAATTGGCCATAATGGAGAGAGAGATCAGCAGTTAATCCAACTCCGCAGATCACAAGGAAAAAAGAGAGAGAAAACCGCATATAACAAAAGTCACTTGCATATTTTAGGACATAATTAACCAACTATACACGCCGCCATAATCACAAGAAAGAGCAACGGAGGAACAAATGTGAATTGAGACTCATTACTAATCTTGCACATGATACACAAGCTATTTTAGTATTGGACGCACATGTTTTACAAGAAGATATATTAAATCTAGAACTATAGTTCACACTATGTGAGAAGTGCTAAACATCTGTAGTCTCAGCCTAGATCATCCACCAGTAATGGTAGCCAAATGCTAGTGGAGCCTGTCAATCAAGCAGCTTTGTAAACTTGACGATCAATGCAGGGTTAAACTAAGAGCTGGATTTGATCGTCAAGTTTACAAAGCGTCACAAAATTACCAACTTGTCAAGCCCTAGGGTTCAAAATAGCTCTAAACTAAACCAGATATCACAATCCATTACACCACATTGGTCACAAGTTTTCCTGGTTTGCATCTAGTTCCTTTACACCCATAAGTCATAACTACATAAGATTAGGATGAATTCAAATTTGTATTCCTCCATGTGCCATCCTGACCATTCTAGGCCTGCCATTGGTTACACCGTTGCAGTCACCATGGTTCTCTCTCACATATCCTCCTTACTCCCCCAATCAACAGACTAATATTGTCACTATCATGGCTGTGATTTGTGGTCCCTGATTTATATCCACCATTGGCCTGACATGAGAACTGCTTAGGAGATAAGTAGCCAAGAAACCAACTTCCACCTTCGAAGAGACTAGGGAAGTATCAAATGCCTCCATCTTTGTTTACGTCTCTATCAGACCATTTAAAAGATAAACCCACATGCCTAGTAAGCCAACTTTCAACTCCTATCTGACCAGGTAATAGAAGGCAACAATTTTGACTTGTCCAGATGTTCAAATATGAATTACATGTCACTCGGCCAACTTCATATATTTGTGTATTGGTAAGTAGTAATAAGTTTACTTCTGAACCCATTACTGCAAATTAGCTTCACAACATAAAACAAACAGAGAAAATCTTAAAGAATGGCGTCAAGTACCATCATTGTGCTCAGAGGGGAAAACTGAACCAGTATGCACGTAAGATTCACAAGCAGCTTGCTCACCAACCCGAACTGCCTGTAAGTTTGAGCAGTATGAGGACAGACGTACATAAGTTATTTCTCAAAAAAAAGTACATAAGTAAACTCAACATCTTATTGTCCATATTGAAATGCTATCTTTTTTTGGTTTTGAAACCAAACATTCCAGATTAGAGATATTGAAATGCTATCTTTTTTAGTCTAAATGTGCCAAATGATGAATAAAGTACTGAAATCCCTAAAACAAACGGTTACCTGATCTTGCAGCTGAATAGAAGAGGCAGCATTTAAAGGCCCATTCTCACTTTCTCCACCATCTTGTGTTATTTCCACATCTGAAAGAGAAAAAATGAGGTTTCTACAGAAAACTAGCAATTTACAGCAGAAGACAAATTAAACCAAGACAACACCATAAGACCAGTCTAAGAGGCCAGATTAGAGCACAACACACCTGACCACTCAATGGGTACATCTGACAGTTTAGCAAGTCTCAAAGAACTTGAGTCATTTATCTTCTCCACGGTACTGGTTCCTGTTAAATCACCAACTGCAGATTTTGGTTCTGCTTTGCGTTCTACCAAACGTAATTGGTAGTCAGTTTCCTTGGAAGGGTGGGCACGTAACATATCTTCTGTTGCTTTTGACCGGACTTTTCGTATTTCCTCATGAATATTCCATGACCCAGATGCATAAGAGCTTTTTTTCTGTGATCCAGCAGAAAAGCATATATCAGAAGACAGCAAATAAGAAAATTGATAAAGTAAATGGATTTAGTACTACTAAGTAGCTGTTCATCATCTTTGACATGACATGCCTAACTAAGTTTAAGAATACAGAGCTCCTTCAAATCACTAAAATGATGAAGTGTGATCAAAGGTACAGCTTGAAACATGACACGCACACACAAACATATGAAACATTATTATTATTATTTTTATTTTTATTTTTTTGATAAATGAAACATGACATAATATTTGATTCAGTATTCTGAGGAATTGCCAAGAGGAGTAAACAGAAGTGTTCTACCTATTTAGAAAATTAAAATAACACATGCACAAAAAGTGAGACTAGTGATGGAACAACCAAACATGCAAACATAAGGACTAGTCACTTGGGAAACTGTTCGATATATCAAGTCTCCGTTATGAAGTTGTACTAATCAAGTTGAGAGTAATAAATTTCACAAAAACTAACCCTTTTTCATTATAGATCATAAGTCAAAGCATCAACCAGCTTGTTTCTTGCACGGTTCTAAGTTTATCAACTGGATGCAAGTCAGTAGATCCCATATCAATGTTCTCTAAACCACGTGCACATATCAAACTACATGGATGAACTCGTGCATGGCTGCTTTAGAATTTATTTCATTTCTTTAGTTTACAACCTTAGTTTGTAACGGAGTAACCTTGGCAATGCTCTTTAATATTTGATTGATAACAATTTGATCTAATGTAAACGACTTCTCATAAGTAGATCCAAGTCCAAGAGCTTAATTCTTTCAAAAGTTATAAATTTATCAAACCATTGCAAGGCAATAAGATCCCTTCATAAATATCCAACAACCCAATTGTACATATCAAATTCCAAAGATCAACATGTGCATGGCTGCTTTGTAATTTTCATCATCTCATCAGTTTGAAACTTTTGCAATGTAGATAATTCATGTATATTGGAAAATATATATAATATATTATGTAAATATAGGTATAAATAGGTTCTAAAAACAATAGTAGTAAAAGCATTCGCGATAATATTTTTCTCGTGCTTTTATTTCTCACAGCAACATTCTTTGGCAAGTATTTTTTGTAGTTTAAGCACACCTGTTAAGCGGAGTCAAGAAGCACATTCGTTTGATTGAAACACAGTGTGGGCACAATCAAGATTAAGTTTGAGATAGCAAGAAAGACAAGCTGATATGCATCTAGGCAACCTTTCTTCTCTATCTTCCCTTTTTGGCCTTTTTTTAGCAAGAAAGTAGCCTGGTCTCCAATTTATTACTTTGCTAAATAAGTTTTTTCTATCTGAAAACTACCAACTTTTGGCACTCTGAATCATCAAAGCTTCTAGTGCTAATTGTAGACATTGTTGTATAATCTTAGAAAACTAAGGTTCAACCACCGTTCGACAAAATAGGATTGTACATCCTCAAAGGCTTGAAATGACAGTGAACAGGCTGTAATAAAAGCAAAATTGAAATTTTCAGTACCTTCAAGGAAGACAGAGAATCACCACTGACAGAATATGGAGCTTCTTCGTCAAAGAGCTTTGCCTTCATTTGTGAGGGGGTTCTAAGTCCACTATTATCAACAGCAGGGGACGCCCATGGTGGACGAACCTTCATATATGACTTGGCCATTTCTACAGGTGAGCCAAAAGTATCATCCACCTATAAGAGCATCAATAAACATTTTTATATAGCTATATTTTGGTATCACATAGCTGAAAGCAGTAAAATATGTGTCATTGTGCGGACAAAATATTACATGAGAAACACTAGTAGCACCATAAAGCTCCTTATAGAAAAATAAGGATTGAAAGTTCGAGGTAGAAATAATATTATAGATAAAATACATATAAACTAGGCAACTAATTCAGATCAATTAGGAAAAACACTCTCATGGTTCAAGTTTCCACAATCAAATTCGACAACATTAAAATGACTTTTTTAAGAAACGGTACAATATAAATGAAGGAACTAATGTAATACAGACAAAAAGTACTCGACAAATTCATCCCGTATAATAAGGAGAGCGGGCCCAAAATTGGCCCATAAATTTGATATAGTTAAATAGGAAGGAGGATCTTCTAAACTCGAGGAAAGATTTTGGAGGCAAAAATTAAGAAGCAATTGGTTTGAGCAGGGTGACGACAATACAAAGTTTTTCCAGAAAATGGCAGATGCACATCGAAAATATAATCACATAAACAGCCTGGTTATTAATGGTGGTGCGGTCTCTAATGAGGAGTCAACTAACAATGAGATCCTATCTTTAAAGTACGTGGAAACTCAAGGAAAAATAAACTTAGGTATGTGAAAGAGAGGAGACAGATCTGGTCAAGAAACTAAAAGAAGACATCCAAGCCAATGAAGGGAAAAATATCAAAAGTACCATGCAAACAACTTCAAATTGATAAAGCTGGGAGATCATTATGTTGTAAATTAATGTAAACAATGTGGATAGAGGGATTCTGGTTGTAAGATATCTAATGAAACCGTCACTTAGAGAACTCCAGAGACAGATAAAACGAGTTACTTACACTAACTACAGAGCTTACCCCTCCGAGAGTATTATCTGAACGGAGTCCATCTCTCTTTTCCTCTAACCATTTCCTCGCTTCTATAATTGCTTGACTGCTGTGGTCCAACGTATCTGAATGAAACATAGAAGACTATTCAGCTTTATGCAAACATTTTGCAGGAAGAACACAAGCTATAACCACATGATAGATTCATTAAGTAATTATCATCTGCAATTGTTTGATCAGGTAGTGTCGAGTGCAAACCCAAACTGTCTTTCCCTTCAAGTGATGAAGAATCCACAACCCTTGAGTTGATGATCGTTACTAACTGGTCACGCTCCTCCCTGCAAAGTTAATAGTATAACTAGGTTCAGAAAGAAACATCATATTTCTTTTGTCCTCTTTTTTTTATTTACAGACAAACATCATAACTTGCTCTTTCGATACACATGCATGTCATCTGGCTGTTAAAGAGTCAAAGCCCTACTTAATTTTTTGTTCAAGATTCATCAAGTCACAGCAGTATCCAATCCAAGGACAACTACAAAGAAAACTACAATATTGAAGACAAGCATAAAAGAGGGAAATTGATAGTCTCTTAATATGAAAAAGATAAGATGCATACATAAAAGACAAGCAAAACATAGGCATGCATAAATAAAAAGAAGCAAAAATAAGCTAACTGCACCACTTCACAATTGAAAATGCAAAGGGATGACTGAGTTTTCCAATGGGAGTGCTCCTCAGCTTGAAATACACCGACACCCAGGATTCCAGGGGAAGTACAAGGAAATAGCTTGGACTATCACCATATCCAAAGTAAAGACGGAATCACCAGTATTACATGAGCTCAGCATCTGGTATTGATATGACGGACACAGTTAGCTATTGAGTAAGCCTTACCTGCCTTATCAAGTTGGATCGCTTGTCATATGTACTAAATATGAATTCCATTTTTTCTCTCACCTACTAGTATTAAGTGTAGACCTTTTCTTCCAAATTGCTGGCAGCAAAGACCTGTTTCTACTCATTGATCTCTCTCTCTCTCTCTCTCTCTTTGTATGTGTAAAGATAACTTTAGAATTTGGACACAGACAGAAGAAGGCAGAATTAGTTTCCTAAGGTAGTAGTATACTGTTCTTGACCCAAAGAAGAAAAAGATTTACTGTTCACTCAACCCCAAAATGCTCGACACCCTTCTACAATTAGTAGTATCATAGACGACGTTGAAGTCCCACATCGGTTGTGGGAGGGAAAAATTGGTCTCTTTGTATGGTCTTGGGCAATCTTCACTCATGAGCAGGTTGAGTAAGGCCCAGTATCTATTTCTTCTCATGTATCAGTGTCAAATTCATCCCAATTCTTAGCTTACTCTTGATGATGGGCCCCCATATTATTGTTGACGCTCCAAATGTCAAGTCTTGGGAGTGCGAAGGGGTATTGAAGTCTCACATCAGTTGTGAGAGGGAGATTGATTTCTTTGTATGGTCTTGGACAATCTTCACCTCATGAGCTAGCTTTTGGGGTTGAGTTAGGCCCAATGTCAATTTCTTCTCATATTGAAGTGTGTGACTATCTCATCTAAAAACTTCAGTTGTTAGAGAGAGAACATTATTTATTTTGTTATCCCATCAACACGCCCCCTAACATTATTTATTTAGTTATCCCATCAACACGCCCCCTCACGTGCGGGCCTGATTCAGTTTACATGGAGCAAGCACGTGAATATTCTTTCTGATAACGGGTGGTGATAAGAATCTAATTCAGGAGCAGGCAAAAGTCCCGGATTCTTCATTAAGTGATCATAAATCAGTTTTTAGTCGAGACTTCATTAAGTTATCATAAATATTTTTTCATTTCAAGATTAGCAGTGCATACATTCAACATCCATACAATTTGAAAGACTATTCCTCCTATTTTTTAGATGGTAGGTTGTAACTGAACGTGTGCATGCATGTGTATTTTTCAATCACTGCTGTATCCCTTGAGTGTCAAGTGCAAGAGTTACGAATCAGACAACTTAAACAACATATATTCAGCTTTAAACATTCTGTATTGACTTGTTCCTATGAATTTGAGGCATTGCGAACCATTTATACATTGAAGTAGATAAAATTGCATCAAATTGTTCCTCAACCCAAAAAAAAAAGACAAATGACACCCAGCATTTCCATCAAATTGCATTTACAACAAAAAATAAAAGCCTAACGATAAAATCTCAGAAAAAATTACCCTCCCTCTGCTAAAATAACTAAAGAAAACGAAAATTCAATTCATGAGGATAAATTATAAATCATGAAACAGTCCAAAATCTAAAATTCATATTGTCCTTTTCCTGGAGAATTATACAAACTACATCAGGGTGAAAAGTTTTAAATGTTAGCAAAACTTAGAAAGGACTAAAGACGCAAGAAAGGGAGCAGACAAGCCCAATGAATTGATAAAATGCAAACAAATCAAGACAGATATCACACTACATGCAAATGCTCACATACAAGAAATATCACTTAAACACTATGAAAACAAAAATTTCAGCAAATTAAATAAATGAAAGTTTTGCAACTAACCTTGAAAATGTCTCCTGTATAAGTAGCTGCTCAATTAGGTGCTTGGTTTGACTTCTCTCTCCACGTAATTGAGGATGCTACACACAAAAGAGAAGTTCAAAAGAATACATAAATTTCTCTTTTGATACTTCAAGAGTAATTTATTCATACTACACCAAGTTGGAGCTCAAAAGTTTAAATCATTTTATTTTGAGCTCCAGAGTATCTATCGCAACTTCATGAAGTGGTAAATTCCTTTTCCACAACAATAACCTGATGACAAAAGGGACCTTTTAGGTGGCCCATGATGTGCTCTAGACTCCTTCAAAAGCCCTTCTATTTCTTGCTTCCCAAATTCACCATAAAGGACATGTTGCAACTAGATCCACACTTCCTTCCTTGCCTAGTTCATCCTCTTCAATTTGGGTGGGAGGGGGCCGGGGGGAACAACCTTCTTGTTTTTTTTGTTTTTGTATTTTTTGCATAAGAAGCGCCTTACAACAAGAGTTTCCTCTTCATAATGTTAGCATTCGTACACACGACAATATGATAACGGAAGGTGTTGGGAAAAGGTAGACCTAAAATCATAAGGAAGGAAATTATCTTAAAATACATACGATCTCTTGGAATCACTATGAAATTGGCTAAGAATAGAACATAATGGAGATCGGGGGAAAAGGATTCATTTAGACAACTCCAATTAGTTGCAACTTAAGGTTGATTTGTTCCGGTTACACTTACAAAAGGGGTAGTATTTACTGAGAATTTATTTTTGTTCCAGTTTAAAGACTTCTAAGCCCATGTAAGGATAAGTCAAGGACTAGAGAACCTCTAACTTCCCTAAGGAGACAAATTATTCAGTAAAAATAAAATTGGCCTAAATTGAGTGCAATGCATACAGAGTATTCATATATCTGAGTTGATTGATTGATCGTTAGGATGATTTTCCATTTTTGAACACCATGCAATAGATCTTCATCAAGGCGCAAGTTCTCCTTAACAATTAACACATAGGCACGATATATACTTCCATCTGTAACCACACATGAAAAGATTTTACCAAGAAAATTTTATTTTTTAGGTCTCTTCGGGAAACATCCAATAAAATTGAAACCGAGAAGGTCAACATGGAACCAATAAATGGTCCAAAGAAAATTTCACTTTTTGACCCTCTGTAAATCAACCAACTTTCTCCCGCGATAAATTTATGAATGATCACAAATATTTACGAAAAAATAGTTCAACTGTCTAGCTCCCAAGCTTGGAGAGTTCTCCTGAATCCTAGATTCACAAGGTGTTAGTTTTATCCTAGTGAGGAAACTTGTTACCACTATATACCTGTTTTTCGTGATGCCATTTATATGTGGATATGCTTCATTGGAGGCCAACTCTCCGCACCAAACATCTTACCAAAACCTAATTTACTTTCCACTTCCTATTTCAAAATCAATGAATTGAGTCTTTTCTCAGCATATTTTCCCTAAACGAGTATGTCATCACTTCTGACAACCATTCACTCATTGCAAGCAAAACATCCATCAGCCACTTCCTTAGCTATGTTTTATTGAAAGTAGCTTTTTACGAATACCTATGCTTCCTTTGAACAAAGGGTTAGTCACATAGTTCCTTATAAAAAATATAGAGAAAAGGTGTGGGTGTGGGGGGTTGGTCACCTAGTTCCACTCCACCAGAGAATGCTATCTTTCTCCGTTGAGACCCTACACATAGCAAATTCATGACTAGTTTTTGATATTCTTTACCACTAATGATGCTATATATATCTATAACATAAACCTACAAAATCCAACCAATTACCCAATCAATGTATACTTCTCGGGCTATACATGTAATCAAAGCACCCACGATGAGTAGACCAAATCCGGTGTGGATCCCAGGGCCACACCATGTCGAGTTGACATGGGTGCGGCAAGGATTTTGAAGAGTTCATACAACATAGCTTTTATTTACTTAATTATATCTTTAAAATGGACCAACTATATCCCATAGAAGGAAAGCCTATATGATATACTACTGATAACTTTCATATTCCAGATGAACAAATTGGTATCACAGGGAGAATCATGGTACTAAATCACTTGATTCCTAATGCTTAAAAATTAATAACATAATCAGATGGGATATATTACCTTGTTTAACTCATCCACTTCCGAGCAAATATCATTCTCTTCTCTGTCATCATCCTCTACAATTAAAGCCAGATGTAAGCTATTAGACAAACAAAATAAAAAACAAAATATAATGAGAGCATGCCATAACAAGATAGTTTCATTGGCCACCATAATATTTGAGCTCACACCTAGATGAAATTAATATTAAAATGTCAAAGAGATAGCTAATAGTATCGGTACAAGAGAGCTTTATTTATTTAAAGCTTGAATAAGGTATTCTTTGCTACATGTGTCAAGACTGCATAATGAATCCAAGGATGTCCCCTTTCTGTTTCTTTGCTACAGGGCTGGTACTTATCCTTCAGGAGAATGCTAAATGACTGGGAGATTGAAAGAGTGGCTGCTCTGTTAAGTAAGATTGGTGATTTCATTGGCAATAATGTTGAGCAAGATACTTTGAGATAGAGACACAATACTGATGGGCAATTCTCTGTTAACAAGGCATATAGAATGGAAGACTTGGCGTAGAATGGAGGGTAGCCAAAACTATGGAGAAACATATGGAAGTGTCCAGCTCCAACCAAGGTTAAATGCTTCACTTGGTTGGTGACTAAGAGAGCATGTCTGGCACAAGAAGTCTTGAAGAAAAAGGTGGCCATCATAGTTTCCAGATGTTTCCTGTGCAAAGAAACAAATGAAACCAATAATCATTTGTTTTAACATTGCACATTCACAGCACAACTGTGGTCCTTATTCCTCAACATAACAGAGACAAGTTGGACTACGCCTGAACATACTGCAAACGTGCAAAGTTGTCGGATGAAAAGAGGAGGTAGCAAGAGTCAAAGGAAGTGGTGGAGGATAAACCCACAATGCATCTGGTGAACAGTTTGGAGAGAAAGAAATGGGAGGTGCTTTGAAGATAGATCCAATTCCATTCAGAAAGTAAAGTGAAATTGTATAGTATCTTTCTACTTTTGGTATAAAGAAGTAGGACTAGAGGATTTAGACCATTTGGTAGATTTATTAAGAACCTTGTAAGTATTTCCTTTTATCTTTTTATGTATCTAACACTTTTGATGGTGTCCCACATGTCCTTAATGCTTTATGCTGAGGAATACATATTAACCAGTTGCAGAAAAAATCCAAGGGAGTTCCCAAGTTCCAAGTGCCGGAGTCTGCAAAGAAGAGCAATGCAACTAGCCATGCACTGGATATGTACAAGCCTACCTATCAATTCCAATGCTATGCCTAACTCTCACCTTTCACTCGTGCAGTTGGACTGACTAGTAACTTTGAATTAATTATCACTAAAGCTAAAGGCTGCACCAGGTATAATAGGCGACATTTGCCTTCTACTTCTTTCTTTTTGTGTGTGAGTGGAGGTGGGGGTTGGGGGGAGAGGGGGGGGATAACAAGTCTCAACGCATCTGTTTAAGACTGCACACTTTTTTTGAGAACACAATACAATTTTAATATTTTATGCAAATGTTTAAACAGACATCAATGATTACAACCTTTACGACATAAACTGCAACTTCAAAAAATATTCTGTTTGTTTTATTTTTATTTTTTTACAACATAATGCAACTTTATTTTTTATTACAATCCACATCTGCAATTAGCAATTTGTTCCAAGCAAAGCCAATTCAGTTGAACCAGCTTCAGTGAACACCCATCTGCCAAACTCAAACGAATACTATTAATTATATTTTAGATGCATCTCGCCCCTATAACAGCATGTTCTGAATTGCAATATGTTTGTACCACTAAAGTGGTATTTAGAAATCATATTACCAAACCACCCTCCTGCATTGCAATATTTTGTACTTATCTTATCTTATTTTGGGTTTCCTTCTGGAAAATAATATAAAGTAATAATATAAAATCAAAGAGTACAAGGCAAAGGGGGGAAACTTTTATACAAGCAGCCTCACTCGTGTGGTATAAGCACGACATCAAGAGATATCAACTATCAAGTGGTTATAACCTTTACTACACATACTATATTTATCTTTTTCAAAAACAAATTACATACATAAATACTACTTCCCCCATACCCCAAAAAAGTGGGTTCAGTTGGCTTCCCCACTTCAATTATCACGCATTTGCCTCTAGGTTACAGGATCTCATAAACAATGCTCAACACATTATGTTAGATTCAGGTCATTCAAATTCATATCAGAACCAAATACAAAATAACAGGCTCAACAAATCTTCATCATAACTAGTCTAACTCCTAATTGTAAATGAGGAGTACGGTACTCAATAAGTACTTCAATAATGTACTTGCATTAAACCATTTATACTCCAAAGCATTTAATTATCAATTCAATAGTACTTACCAAAAATAACCATCAAATAAACAGTATCTGACAGAAACTACATCCATAAAACCAACTTTAATAATCTCAAGCTCTCTCCCCCTCTAAAATTTCAAAAAATATACCTCACATTCTTACTAAACTAAAATATCCTAAACTCCAATGGCACGCACACAAAAAGAAAACTGAAATCACCTAGCCTGTACTATAACATTTCCATTAAAAGTTAGTATTTTTAGAAGGAAAAATTAATTAAAAGCAACCTACACAAACTTAATTTGCACCAAAAAAAAAAAAAAAACATGAAAAGAGAGTTTTTTTTTACTTAATACTCAAACAAACATCAACCAAAGGCATTTTAAAAATCACTACTTTGAGATGACCAATGAGTGGCAATTTCGTAATTTATCACTTTCTAGATCTCTCACACACACAAAAAAGTGAGATTTGAAGAAGAGTACCAAACATGGAATCGCTGCCTGACGAAGACGAAGACGAAGAGTCCGAATTGAAGACAGAAGTCAGAATCTTAGCGGCACCGGAGAGAATCGTACGTGTAGCCGGAAAAACATGTCCGGTGAGCCAATTAGGGCTTTTGAGAAACGGTTCTTCCGCCGCCGCCGCCGGTGGTGGTAGTTGTGGACGGTCATATGGACCAACGGCGTATCTCTTTCGCCTATTAGTTACAATTTTTGCTCCAGAACGAGAATCCATGGCGATATTTTTTCACAGAGAGAGTGTCGCTAAAATCTCGAAGAAGAAAAAAAGGCTCATCGGTTTTCTGTGTTTTATTCAAAAAGAAGTTGCATTTTTCAGGTTCTTTTGTTTCATGTTATCTGTTTTGCAGTTTTTTTTTTTTTTTTTCAGAAACAATTAAGTAGGTGTTTAATTATGATATTTTATTTGGAATGTTTTAAGTTAATGTTGTGTTTGGTCATTTTTTATAAAAAAAGAAAATCAAAATTTGAGTTTACTTTTATATGGTTTATATATACCTTGAATATTTAAAAACTAATAAGTTCATGTAAATTGATTAATTTATCTGGTATAATTAAATTTGTTCTAGAATAGTAATATTTCAAAATAAATAGTTTCTTAATATAATAGATTAGATCTCATATACGAGCTATTATTATTTATTATTATTATTATATTTTTTTCACTTTTTTTTTTTGATGACAAGGGAAACCCGCAGCCGTTATTCTTTTGGTGCGCACAAGATAAAATCTCCGTTCCTATGCAATAGCTCGCTATATATTTTTCACTTTATTTGATTTTTTTCTGAAGTTGGAATTGAAGATGAAATTGTGTTTGGTTATAATTTTTACAAATAATATTTTATTGCTTAAATGTACATTTAAAAAAAGGCCTTAAAATATGATTTAAATGGAGTTCTTTTTATTAAATTTAAAAAAATTGAAAAAGAAAAATATAGTAAAAGTATTAAGAGTGAAACAAGATTTTGGATATTTTTCAAATTTCAAATATAACTTAAAGATATCATCAAAAAATTTATGATCAAATATCGATTTTTAAATAAAGTAAAAGAAAAAAAAAACTTAAAAACTTTGTACCGATACAAACTAAATTGCATAAATTAAACCAACGATAATAGTAATTAGTATTAACTAAAATGAATAATTTATTAAAAAATAGATGTTATGGATTTTTTTAGATGTTATAAATAGGGACTTACTTGATTTCTAGTACACGAAAAAAATATATTTTGAGATAAACATATTATATAATTAATATAATATTAGTCTCTATTTACATTTTTACATGAACACTTACATAATTAAAGCTAATTCTTTCTTACTATTTTCGTTAAATCTAACAGCCACCAAAATATTAAAATTTGGGCGCCACCAAAAGTATTCATATTTGATAGTAAAATTAAAGAACTAATATTTAAAACAACATTTAAATATACTTCCAAACACAAGGGTCCATTTTGTTGTTTTCTCGTAGAGACAAATATGCTATCTTTCCATACTGTTTTTGGACATATCTGCGTAATTAATTATAATTTAACGAATTATAGTAATTAAAAATTGTCTTAGTAGTAGTTTTTATTGAAATATCATATTATAATTTTTGGATAATATATCATCTAGTTTATTATGAAAATGATAATTTATGTCAAACTTATAATTTTATGGTTATAATTAATTATGTTTCATTTTTTTGTATAAATATAAACATATCATTTAATTTGATAGCAACCGACATCTGCCTTTAACTTTAGGTATGCACAAGCAAGACAGTTCAACATATATAAAATTAAACAAATAAACACATTCTTCCTAAGTGATGTCCTACGTGTATTATGCCACGTAAAACGCGTTTAAATCAGATAAACTTTGACTAGGAACTTTTAAAATTATAATAAGCATGCTCAAAGAAATCACGTACTCCCTCCATTCCTATTTATATGTCATCTTTACTAAAAATAGATATTCCTTAATATTCGTCATTTCACAAAATCAATGCATAAATAACATTATTCTTTCTATTTTACCCTCGTGAATTATTAATCTTGAAAATATATATTTGATCAACATAGAAAAATTAAGTAACTAATTCATATCCATTAGTCAAGTTAATTAATCAAAATAAATTAATTTATATTCAATAATTGAAAACTTGATTTTAAAAAAACATTAAATAAGAATAGAATAATAAACTTACTTTCTTAATATACGTAAAATCTAAAATGACGAAAAGTATTACTATTTCGCTTTAATTATTGCGATTTGAACTATTTGCTTTGTCCCAATGTGTGCGTCATTTTTTCTCTTATTGATGATGGCGATTCTATAGCTCCTTATAAAAAAAATAAAAAAATGTCATGCATTGTTAATCTGTCAAGAGATAGATCATTTTTTGGCTGCCATGAAAATCCCTCCAAAAAAACCTCATTTTTTCAAACCTATTCAACCAGGTTTCAAGAATGGTCTTGTAAGTCATCCTTTTTTTTTTTCATCTTTCCTTTATTTACCTTATGTTACATGCAGTAGCGGCGAATTCATGATTTTCACTATGGTACTATGGTATTTATTTAATTAATTAGGGCAAGTTTATGTTGGTATTGTAGAAAATTCCTATAGGTTTCTTGAAGTATTTGAAGGGAAATGACAATGTTGAACATGCAATTTTGAAAAGGGGTGGCTATAAGTGGCCTATGAAGGTGAATGGACATCGATTCGAAGCGGGTTGGGTTGAATTTGTAGAACAACATGGTTTGAAATTGGGAGATATATTGATGTTTAGACATGAAGGGAACATGGAATTTGAGGTTTCCATATTTGATTCAACTCATTGTGATAGAGAATATGTAGAGTATATGGAGGAGGGAGGAGGAGGAGGAGGAAGAGATCATACAAGTGAAGAGATTTCCAAGAAATTTAAATTCAAAGGTAACATCTTCGTTGTCATATGGTGTTTACTGTGTTTAGGTGATCGCACCTTGTTGTGTTGTGATGTTACAATTTTCTTGAATATATGCTCCGCACTGCTTTAAATTTCTCTATTGTCGTTTTTTTTTTCATTACTACTTTAATTTGCTCAACTTGAGTCGAGAGTCTTTCAGAAATAATATCTCTCCCTTCAAGAGACAGATATAAGGTTTGCGTACACTCTATCCTCATCAAACCCCACATTGTGGAATTTCACTGGGTATATTGTTGTTGGTGTAAAGGTAACATCATTAGAGTCCATTGATTTATACTTGATGATTTTTGCAAGTTGATTCCCTTAGATCTTAGCATAAGTCTCAACTTGCTTATATTAAAAATTACTCTCTCTGTTTTGATTTGTTTGTCTTATTTTTTGTCTTGACACAAAATTTAAGAAAGTAACAAGACTTCTGAATCTTGTGGGATAGGTAGAATGTACCAAAATGTTCTTTAATCTTATGGTCTTAAACACGTATGTGGAAACTTAGAACTAAAGAGTTGCCAAAAAAAGGAAAAAAATGTATTATTGATGGAAATTATTTTCAGGCAACTTGTAATGGAAACTACATAAACCAAATGATGATTATTTTGCAAGTAAAATCTAATTCCAAATTAGCCAAAAAGTATGTTGGTTATTATTTAAATGTTGCTAATTTTCTCAAGTACAATTGTCATATTTAATTTCCAGAGGATGCAACAGAAAGACCACGGCGCAAGATCAAGTCATCAAAAAAGGCTTTTTCCCATGTAAAAGCTGCTACTCATCGCAAGTCTTTTGGTCATTCTCATTTTGAATGCACTATTAGAGAATATTGCTTGTCACGAGGTTATTTGGTAAGTTTCAAAATTCATTATTACTTGCAAACTCTTCAAGTGAATTTGTTACACAATCAGGCCACGTATTAGATAATTACAAGTAAATCTCTATGATAAGCATTAATTAGTTACTTACATGGTAAAAATGATAACTAATTTGTAATCACATGTTAAACTAGACTGGCATTATAAAAACGTTTACATTGTCAATGTATGTATACTAAATTCCTTTTGTTATTTTTTTTTCTTTGTAAAATGGTTATACACCATGTTAGCACCTTCCTCGACAATTCGCATATGCAAATGGCCTCGCCAATAAGAAGTGTGATTTGATTATAAGAGATGAAAGACAAAGGTCGTGGAATGTAAAGCTAAGTTCTTCTAAAACTCGAACCTATATCATTGGATGTGGATGGACCAAATTCTTTGCTGATAATTTCTTAAAGAAGGGAGATTGCATAATGTTTGAGGTCGTTACTAATGGAGAAACACCAATATGGAAATTTCAAGTTACTTATCGAGAAGTTCCATTGCAGAAGTTTCAAGGCAAGGTTTCTCATGTAACCAATCTCTTATTTCTTTGATGATGATCTTCTTCATTGTCATACATGTGTATTATTCTGTGTTGTTTATATAAGTATTACGTCTTGGATTGAATCTTTTTTTTATTGGTACGTTTTCTTAAGTGTGTAAACCATTTTCTTTTACCTTTTTCACCTAATAAAAACAAAATAATGGGCGTAATTCCATTAATTAAACTGTTTCTGTTTGTATTTCATATCACTTGTTACGATCAATATAGTAGTTGTTATATCCTTTGCTACTTATAATCTATCTATGTAAAGTGTTTTTCATGTGATATAATAGAAGTGTTATGTATGATTGTTATTTCTTTTCGATTATGCGGTACCTTTTAGCTACTTCTTCGTGTTAGTTGAATAGTGCTAAAGTGCAGTTTGCTGTATGTATTCACTCAAGAATGCAGTTTGAAAACGGTATAGGCCGGTTATGCTGAAATGTAATATCAAAGTCACTGATCGGTGGGGGGGGGGGGGGGGGGGTGTT
>JAJONR010007669.1:0-25275 GCA_029582245.1 Solanum etuberosum
AAGCACACACCACACTGCCCAAGATCAAAACCTGAAAATAACAGATAAATACACAACAAATGAAAGCAACATCAAGATTGATCAACTAAGGAAAATGGTATCACCATAACACCTGGAACCAAATGAAGAAAGCAGCCCCGGACACAAACTATATATAAAGCAACTAGTTGAAAAAATGATGACAAACACACACAAAAGAACGTGAATCTAAAAAAGAATTCAAAGCACATAGATTGCTAATTTGTAAATAGAAGACCTAAGCAAACTGTGTGCAAACCAAAACCTAACACCTTTTTCACGTAAACGAAATCATGGAAGAAAGGAGGATAACAACCCATATCCCTTAAGAAACTGTATGTCAGACCTAACCAGAATTCAAAGAAAAGGCGGGATGGAGACTATAAACCTTAAAACCTGGAAGTAACATTTACCAAGTGCCAAAAACTCCTCCAACATGTACCAAGACTAGAAAAGCCAGAGAATAAGCAAAAACATATGCTTACAGATTAATAGAGGTAAAAAGAGTCCAAAGATTCTACCATCTGCAATGCGGGAGAACACCACCGAATGACAGAACAAAAAGTGACTTAAGCATCATGTACAAGAGAACAGACAACATGTTCTCCACCGAATGACAGAACAAAAAGTGAACGAAGCATCATGTACGAGAGAACAGACAACCTTCTTATTCTAGAAGGCGGAAACACTTACAATAGGAGCACAAAATACAACAACCTCAGAACTGGAGACGAACATCCGCAACATCATTACAGAATAAGTCTCCTTAAAAAGCCAATGAAGTTTGATAGCTTCTCATTTGTTATGGCTCAATCCTTCTATAGCAGATATTGGTGCACAGACCCCTTTCTTTGGTGCTATAACAAACAAAAAAAAGGCTGTGTGGAAAGAACATAAGCATTTGGATGAATATAACAGCACGAGACACTAGAGAAACTGAGAGAAGTGCCAGTTCGGAATTTTCATGTTACAAGCAGTCTCAAGGAAGCTTCAACTTGCAGGGGAAAAAAAAGATATCTTCAGCCAAAGGAAACCAATATGAGTAGACGTACTAATTTTTCGCAGACACAAACACCAAAAGATACGCTAATCAATCTTGTTCCGTTATCACTAAGAATATCACAGTATAACTTGCAGCAACCAAACATCTATTTTTGTACACAGTCACACCTATAAAAATAACTCGGTGAAACCAAACAAGGCGAGGTAAATGCAGTGTCAAAGATAAGACAGGGAATCAGGCCCAACACAACAGTATCTGTCAACCAAGTAATCTCAAAAAGCACCCAGAACCTGAATGCATATTCTCATTTTCATCCCCCTCTCTATACTGAATAATAGAAAATGTTCAAAAATATCTATGCTACATCTCATAATGCACAAAAAATCAATTTACAGCCCCATAAAAGGCCAAAGAGATGAACTATGACGGAAAAATTCTAAAACATAATAGCATTTCCACAACAACAGAACAAGATAACATGACAAAATAACTCCCTAGCCACTTAATCACCATAATTGCAGAGCATCAGCAAAAGCAATACCAAAACTGCCTTTATTTCTTATGAACATGAAGGTATAGGGAAATTGAAGGATCCTATATGCATTACCATAATACCGAAACCAATGGGAACGAATTACAAATAGTAAGGATAAAATAACCAAACCACAACAGCTAAAAAAACACTCTTGCTTAGAACTATATTCCTTGATGCAACTGAATCCACAACTGGTCAGAGGCTGAATCCACAACCCACCGACCCACTCTCTCTCTGAGATTAACACCGTAGTGTCCTCGCTATAGACTAGATAAAATAGATTACAACAAACTAAATGACTACTTGCCAGTTCACAGAAACAAGAAATATATAGCGAAATGACAAGAAAAGCTAGATTACAAACCACAAGAGGAGTATTCCCTTTTTATTTTGAGTAACTGTTAGTTCGCACCAAGGAAAATGTAGTACATCATTAACAGGACACCAGGCCATGAGAGAGAAAGAGAGAAGAAGAAGAGAAAGTGTTGAAAACATACCTGCTGAGGTCGTGAAGCAGAGGACTGAAGAAGAAAGAAAAAGAGAAGAAGATGAAAAAGTTCTAAAAACGTACCTGCTGAGGTCATGAAGCAGATCAGAGGACTGAAGAAGAGAGAAGCTCAAGGTCGCTGGCGACTGATTGAATAAACTCAATGCACAAAGGGGTCAAAAGAGAAGGGAACAATCTTCCGCCCCAAGTGTTTCACTTGCCTCCACCATCCATCAAAACATCAACCCCATCTTCTCAAGAAATTGTCAAGTTGGTTGTTATGGCCAAAGATCATCATGACCAATTTTCAATGTTTGCAACCACACGGCCAGGCCATGAGAAAGAAAAAGAGAAGAAGAAGAAGAAAAAGTTCTGAAAACGTACCTGCTGAGGTCGTGAAGCAGAGGACTTGAAGAAGAAAAAAAAAGAAGAAGAAGAAGAAAGAAAAAGTTCTGAAAACGTACCTGCTGAGGTCGTGAAGCAGATCAGAGGACTGAAGAAGAAAGAAGAAGAAGAGAGAAGCGGAAGGTCGCTGGAGGCTGATTGAATAAACCCAATGCACAAAGGGGTCAAAAGAGAAGGGAACAATCTTCCGCCCCAAGTGAATCGACACAAGTGCCTCACTTGCCTCCACTATCCATCACAACATCAACCCCATCTTCTCAAGAAATTGTCAAGTTGGTTGTTACGGCCAAAGCTCGTCATGACCGATTATCAATGTTTGCAAACACAATCTTGATCCGAAAAAATCACTAGGTACCTAAAAAGAAAGACCAAGAATCAATTTTAAAGACGCATTCGAACAAACAGAAAGATGAAACAGAAGAATACCTGCAATTCTTGAAGTAGAGAGTCATAAGTAGTAGTGGCTGACTTAGAAAGAAGAGACTGATTATTGCAAATTCAATCATATGTCACTAAAGTCACACCCCCTTATGATCAATTTAAAAAAATTCTATCATGTTTCCCACCCTACAGCAATTAAAAACAAGAATCTGAACACCCAAAGGACATGATTATCCTACACAACTCTTATCTACCACAAGAAGATCAACTCTTACTACAAAGACGCAGAAAAAAGGAAAAGCACAAAACCCCAAAATCTTGATTGAATAAACAACCTTAAGAATTAACCCAATTTAATATAATTCTATTATATCTCCTTATAACACAATCTTGATCCGAAAAAATCATTGGGTACCCACAGAAAGAAAGACCAAGAATCAGTTTAAAAAACACATTCGAACAAACAACAAGATGAAACAGAAGAATACCTGCAATTCTTGAAGTAGAGAGCCACAAGTAGTAGTGGAGAAGAGACTGATTATTGGCATATGCCACTAAAGTCACACCCCCTTATGATCAATTCAAAATATTTCTATCATGTTTCCCACCCCACAGCAATTAAAAACAAGAATCTGAACACTCAAAGGCTACACAACTCAACAATATCAACTCTTACTAAGTGAAACGCAGAAAGAAAAAAAGGAAAACCTCAAAATCTTGATTGAATAAACAACCTTAAGAATTATCCCAATTTAAAATATTTCTATTATATCTCCTTATAACACAATTTTGATCCGAAAAATCACTGGGTAGCCACAGAAAGAAAGACCAAGAATCAGTTTACAAAACACATTCGAACAAACAACAAGATGAAACAGAAGAATACCTGCAATTCTTGAAGTAGAGAGCCACAAGTAGTAGTGGAGAAGAGACTGATTATTCGCATATGCCACTAAAGTCACACCCCCTTATGATCAATTCAAAATATTTCTATCATGTTTCCCACCCCACCCCACAGCAATTAAAAACAAGAATCAAAGGCTACACAACTCAACAACATCAACTCTTACTAAGTGAAACGCAAAAAGGAAAAAAGGAAAACCCCAAAATCTTGATTGAATAAACGAATTAACCCAATTTAATATATATTTCTACCTCCAATCTTGATCCAAAAAAATCACTGGGTACCCAGAAACAGAAGCATTTTGAACAAACAAGAAGATGAAACAGAAGCATACCTGCAATTCTTGAAGTAGTAGTAGCCGACGAGGAAACACTAATCGACATTGTCGATTTTTCAAAGAAGAAAAAAAAAACAAGAAGAAGAAAAGTTGGTGAAAACGTACCTTGGGCTGAAGAAGAAAGAAGAAAAGATAGAAGCTGAAGAAACCGTTGGTCTGTGGAAAATTTGAGTCTTTTAATTAATTAAATCTTTCCTTATATATAGAATGTGTAAAGAATTATATTAGGAAATATCACTTAATTTAATACTACTATCCTAATCCTAATTTAGGAAATATCCCTTATTTAAAGTTATATATATTATATTTATTTTTATATTAATAATAAAGGGAAGAAATTGGTGGCGGATTCCTTACTTATTTTTTTTCTTTTTTCTTCCTCACGCTCCCAACGGGATTTTCTCCCTACCTAGGACTTCAACCCGAGACCTCTGGTTAAGGGTGAAATAGTCCCACTGCACCACAATCTATGTTGGTAGTGAATTTCTTACTTAAGTCCTATTGGAACAAGAGTTTAAGATCGAGAGCAATTGACTATGCCTCTCTCCTTCCTCTCTAGATCATTAAATTTGCCATAGATAAAACTTGGTATCTTTTTTGCCAAGCACTGTGTTTTCCCCTATGGCCTAAACACAATTGCAAAAAGAAAAAATACCAAGACTCTAGTGAAGTAGGTTTAAACTCCCTGCAGAGACTTCATACCATACCCTCAAAGCTCCTTAATATATATCTATGGCAAAATTAATGATCAGAATTGCCCTCCAACACAAGTGCATCCATATCTTAATCTCTTTCCTCCAATTTTCTAATCCGCGGAGCCAGTCCACATAAATAATCTTGAGTTCTACTTTTTTTACCGAAAAGATGCTCTTTTGAGTTTAAAAAACAGATAACTTCAGCCAAAGGACACCAATATGAGTAGACGTACTAATTTTTCGCAGACACAAACACCAAAAGGTACGCTAATCAATCTTGTTCCGTTATCGCTAAGAATATCACAGTAAAACTTTTAGCAACCAAACATTTATCTTCGCACACATAGTATCTGAGGGTTCATAGCACAAAAAACAACCTCAGAACTGGAGATGAACATCCCTAACAGAGTTAATATCTCAAAAGATCACTCAACTTTGAGAATTTATCTAGCAAAGTCATTGAACTTTGTTTTATATCAGTAAAATCACTCAACTTATGCTTTTGTATCAATAAAATCACTCAATTAAATTTGTCATTAATTAAATATATAACATGATTTTTATTAATCCACATGCAATTAGACCAAAATTCATTAACAATCCAACCCATTAACCCAAACCCAATTAAAAGACCAACACTTCTTCATCTTCTTCCGACCCCCAATTCCAACGATTCATATCATTGGAATGCCCGACAGTAAACAAGGTGAAAAGGACGATGCCATGCCTGGACACATACACTATTTCGTTGTTGCATTGGTGGGTTTAGGTGCTCTATGATGGGTAAACAAAATATAGATCATCGTAAGAGGATGGAGGCCGTATTGGAAGAACCCCTGTAGATAACGCAAAAGTGCTTGATCGAAAAAAATGTCTGTTACAAGTCATTGTTTCAGGGATGTCGAAAAATGATTTCGGGCGATCAATTTCTATAGAATTTTAACTTTAGTAGTTATAATACGATAATGTTGGATTAAGTTGCTTTAATAAACATGCGCATTTATATTGATGAGCAGCTTCACTTGTAATCTTAACTCCAGTAGTTTAGTTTGGATGATGCACAATTAAGTTATATTAATATATGTTTGTTTAAAAAATAAAAATGATCCATTTCAATTTTGAAAAAATAAAAATTGTCAAAGTTTTGAGTTGAATGATTTAATTGATATAAATATGAAAGTTGAGTGATTTTATTGATATAAAAACAAGTTCAATGACTTTGTTAGATAAATTTTCAAAGTTGAGTGACTCTTTGAGATATTAACTCTCCCTAACATCATTACAGAAATTGTCTCCTTAAAAAGCAAATGAAATTGGATAACATCTCATTTGTTATGGCTCAATCCTTCTATAGCAGATATTACTGCACAGACCGCTTTCTTTGGTGTTATAACAAACGAAAAAATGTAGAAGCAAGCTGAACAAATAACACATAACAGAGCACTAAATAACATTATTAGATTAGACTTACACCGTCCCCCTAAAACAAAATGCAGCTCTACCAATAATTCAAGGACAAACATAGAAGACCATAGGAATTACCAAGAAACTCTCAGATCAAAGGGCATGATTTCCTCCTAACAAAATCAAGGACATACACACTCGGACAACTAGTAATGAAGGCAATAAAGTAACATGCAAAATTGATTTTCTCCATGGAAAGGCAAATTCCCAGAACTTGTACCAGTGCAAATACTAGCATCTATCTCATCAAAGATCTTGGGAGCATAAGATAACAGTTGGGAGCAGTAATTGGAAAACATGGGGGTGCAGGCGGGGGTTGCAGTGATGACTGATGAGGAAACACAAAGAGCGAGGGCAGTTAATGGAGAAAAGAAGCAAGGGACATGTAGAAGAACTGCGAGAGGAGAACGGTGCAGCGGAAACATGAATCTTAGGCCTACTGTGGTTATGATACGAATGCTCCTTCAAGTACTTACTCTAGAAGAAAATATAGGCGAGCAGCATGTGGAGATAATCTATCTTAGTTTCTTTGTTTTAAATAGGATAAAATATATAAGCAGTAATTATCTATAGTAATTATAAGTAGAAGTTATTACCAGCAGCAGTAACTGTTTCTATCTCTATCTATTAGGAGTTATCTTTATGTTTATTATAAATATGTGTATTTTAGGAGAATTCTGCAGAAGAAATATATTATTATTGTCTTTGTATCTGGAGCTTTGTCCACTCCATACGGACATTGTTATTGGTTAATGCAGTGTTTAAGATTCTTGCACTTTAATTAATCAGTAAAGTTTCATTTTCATCTCGTTTCATTTTATTAGTTTCTATCAGGTTATGCTTCAGCTGATATATTCATGCTACACAAATAGTTTCCATTTAAATATCCAAGCTTATCATCTATCATAGTTCTCATACACCATTTATCTACTTGTGTGTTGAACCAAAATCTGAGCTCTACACAGTTAGCTTTATTGAAAACATATAAATTCGCTCATTTCACTATGGTGTCATGTCCTCAGTTCGATAATTTATTGTGTCAACACCTGCATGCCCCTCCCTCTCTCTCCATGTTCCCTAGGTTCTATCAGAGAAAGAGGGCAAAGAATAATAAATGCAAACAACATGGCTGGTACATTTCATACCTAAATGTACGGTGAACAGTGTCTCCAGTTAAAGCATGGGTTGATGTATCGCCACTCTATACATGAATTAAGACTCTGGTCGAAGCCATAGCATCTATACCTTGTGTGACTGCATTCATGGAATACTCAAGGAGTGTTACAGGTACCTGCAAAAAATGCATGCACACAACAATTACCAGACCATAATCCACATTAAACCAAAGAGATGTTTAAAAGACAAAAGTTTTGACTGCTGATTTAGAGGCAAACACCATCTTTCTAAAACAAAAAACTTAGGTTCTCTACAGATACATAGTTAACTGCTTCAAGTCAAATTCAGAACATAAAAATTCCAACTCAAAATGCATATCAAATACAATGGGAGCACAAAAAACAACCTCAGAACTGGAGATGAACATCCCTAACATCATTACAGAAATTTTCTCCTTAAAAACCAAATGAAGTTGCATAACTTCTCATTTGTTATGGCTCAATCCTTCTATAGCAGATATTAGTGCATAGACCGCTTTCTTTGGTGTTATGACAGATGAAAAAATATAGAAGCAGGCTGAACAAATAACACATAACCGAGCACCAAATAACATTATTAGATTAGGCTTACACCGTCCCCCTAAAAGAAGGCCGCCTCTGGTAGTGGTAAGAACATAAGCATGTGGATGAATATAACAGCACGAAACACTAGAGAAACAGAGAGCAGTGACAGTTGAGAATCTTCATGTAACAAGTACTCTCAAGGGAACCTACTTTGTAAGTGCCTATGAATTAGTAGTGGTGTTAAAGATTGGGCCGAGTAAAATGTTGGAGCATTTTATTTGGGATCCAGCCCAATTAACAACTGGTTAAAACGGATTGTGTGTAGAGTTATATGCATATTATGTGTAGCTTTGGCTCAGTATGTTAATTCTCTAATATCCCTTTTATAGTCTATTATCCCATCCCCTTCTAGTTAACCTTCTTCCTCGTTTAAGATTTCCTCATTAGTATTGTTCACTGTTACTTTGTTGCTCCAATTCTTAGTTGTAATTTGGATTCACCAAGTATAATATACATTCGTATTGTGTTGAGAAATTCGGGTTGTTACAGGAACCCAACCTCTGGTCAAGGTGATGCACTAATGGAGGACAATGTTGATCAAGACCATGGTGATGTACCCTATGTTAATAAACTGTCAAATACCCATGACTATCACCCTGTTGATAGGGCAGATAGGATGCAACCTTTATAAGTTGCCACTTTGGCATCAGCAGTTGCCAATCCCAATACAGTCAATCAATATGAGCTGGATGATAAGGAACTTCCTATCCAGATTCCATAAATAGGGATTGTGGTATGCTGTCACAAACTAGCATTGATTATGTAAAGCCAATGCAGAGAAATAGGCAACAGAGGATGGTATAAACTCTGTGCTCAGAAAATGCCCTGCAGTACAACATAAGACAGTCAATCAGAAGCAATGCAAAGCAAAGCAAAACAATGATAAAATGCAACGCAATGCTATGCAATATATGCAATGGCGAATGACCCTACCGGTATACACACTACCACAGAAACGTTGTGAGGTGGGACCCATGAGGGACTCGTGAGGTCCATACAACCTGTACTCAAACCAGGCAGTTCGTCAATATAATCTGTCCGGTTCAATAAATTTTCCTTTCAAGTTAGGTCATTAGGCCACATTTCACCACTTTAAGCATATTGCTTTCAATACAATGCCCATCTTGGAAAATCGACCCCTCATATGTGATAAAATGCCTAAAATTGAGTAGAACTCAACATTGATGTAATTTCAAGTCATAAAATGCATATCAGCTAAAATCCAAATCTCAAGCTCCACAACAACAATCAATCTAATACAATGTGCGCACACAACCAACCAACCCTCGCAAAACCAATTCGGCATTGCTCTCAAAATCCAGTAGTTCATTTACTAGTATTTTAGGTCCGCACAATTTGCACATGAAATTAGTCTCTCAAAGTAAGTACAAAATAAATAAACATATATCCTATTGGGAATGACGGACACCATCCCGAAAGCTAGCAGTAAAAACTCACCAACAGCTTTAAGTGCACAGGAGAAGCAACATTCCTTGAACACTTCGCCACCTCCTTTTTAAAGGCTTAGAACTGGATGATTTGAGGCCTAAAAGCCACACATGAAACTCAGAAATCAGAGAGGAGGAAGAAACTAATGACTACCTCCTCACAATTGATACTTGCCCTCCTCCTTTTTCCGGGCTTGGGACCGGCTGTGACTTGACAGGCGGAGTTAGAAGGGTTTCACACAAAAACAATGCACCAAGTATGCCAAAACTATGACTACTGAGCAACAAAACAAAATGCAGCTCTACCAATAATCCAAGGACAAGCATAGAAAACCATAGAATTACCAAGGAACTCTCAGATCAAAGGGGATAATTTCCTCCTAACAAAATCAAGGACATACACACTCAGACAACAAGTAACGAAGGGAATAAAGTGACATGCAAAACTGAATTTCTCCATGGAAAGGAAAATTCCCAGAAATTGTACACAGTGCAAATACTACCATCTATCTCATCAAAGTCCAATTCTAACAACATAACAGCCCAGACAATACCGACCACACCCCACACTGCTCAAGATCAAAACCTGAAAATTAATAGACAAACACAGAACAAAGGAAAGCAACATCAAGATTGATCAACTAGGAAAGATGGTATCATATAACAACTGGAACCAAATGAAGAAAGCAGCTCCGGACACCAACTCTATATACAGAGCAACTACTTGGAAAACTAATGACAAACACACAAAGGAATGTGAATCTAAAAAAGAAGTCAAAGCACATAGATTCCTTTAAACACTTAGCCCCCTCCTTTTTCAAGGCTTAGAACCGGTTGATTTGGAGACCTACAAGCCATGCAGGAAAAGTCGCACCTGTACCCACTTTTGTTATTATTGAGTGAGATGAAAATAAAATAGTACTAGACAAATAATCTTAGGGCAAACATAGAAGACCTTGGCTACTTATATTAGCAAGAAACTCACAAATCAGAGAGGAGGAAGAAACTAATGACTACCTCCTCACCATTGATACTTTCCCTCCTCCTTTTTCCGGGCTTGGGACCGGCTGTGACTTGACAGGCAGAGTTACAAGGGTTTCACACAAAAACAATGCACCAAGTATGCAATAACTATGACTACGGAACAACAAAACAAAACAACATGCAGCTCAATCAATAATCCAAGAACAAACATAGAAGACCATAAAATTACAAAGAAACTCTCAGATCAAAGGGGATAATTTCCAGAACTTGTACACAGTGCAAATACTAGCATCTATCTCATCAAAGTCCAATTCTAACAACATAACAGCCAAAACAATACCAACCACACACCACACTGCCAAAGATCAAAACCTGAAAAATAAAAGACAAATACAGAACAAAGGAAAGCAACATCAAGATTGATCAACAAGGAAAAATGGTACCACATAACACCTGGAACCAAACGAAGAAAGCAGCTCCGGACACCAACTATATATAAAGAAACTAGTTGGAAAAATGGTGACGAACACACAAAAGAATGTGAACCTAAAAAAGATGTCAAAGCACATAGATTGCTAATTTGTAAATAGAAGACCTAAGCAAACTGTGCGTGCAAATCAAAACCTAACACCTTTTTCACGAAGAAAAAATCATGGAAGAAAGGACGATAACAACCCCTATCCCTTAAGGAACTGCATCATAAATGTTCAAAGGGAGCATCTTAGACCTAGCCAGAATTCAAAGAAAAGGTGGGATGGAGACTTAAACCTTAAAACCTGACAGTACACAAAAGCCACAGCCACAGCCCTGAAAGTGAAGAGAATTTTTGTGTTCTTGATTGCTAAATATGGAAAAAGAGAGAAGAAAAAGTTCTGAAAACGTACATGTTGAGGTCGTGAAGCAGATCAGAGGACCCAATGCACAAAGGGGTCAAAAGAGAAGGGAACAATCTGCCGCCCCAAGTGAATCAACACAAGTGCCTCACTTGCCTCCCCCATCCATCGCAACATCAACCCCATCTTCTCAAGAAATTGTCAAGTTGGTTGTTAAGGCCAAAGATCATCATGACCAATTATCAATGTTTGCAAACACAATCTTGATCCGTAAAAATCACTAGGTACCTAGAAAGAAAGACCAAGAATCAATTTTAAAGACACATTCGAACAAACAACAAGTTGAAACAGAAGAATACCTGCAATTCTTGAAGTAGAGAGCCACAAGTAGTAGTGGCCGACTTAGAAAGAAGAGACTGATTATTGGCATATTCAATCATATGCCACTAAAGTCACACCCCCTTATGATCAATAAAAAATATTTCTATCATGTTTCCCACCCCACAGCAATTAAAAACAAGAATCTGAACACCCAAAGGTAATTATCCTACACAAACACCAACAGATATGCTAATCAATCGTGTTCCGTTATCGCTACGAACATCACAGTATTTGTAGTAAACAAACATTTCTCTTCACACACATAGTCGCACCTACAAAAATAACCTGGTGAAACCAAAAACAGGCAAGGTAAATGCAGTGTCAAAGGTAAGACAGGGAATAAAGCCCAACACGGCAGGATCAGTCAACCTAGAAAACTCAAAAAGCACCCAGAACCTGAAATGAATATTCTCATTTTCATCCCCCCAGACGGAACTATAGTTCTTTATACTGAATAATAGAAAATGCTTGCAAATATCTAATCTACATCCCATAATGCACAAAAAAATAAATTTGAAGCCTCAAAAAAGGCCAAAGAGATGAACTATGCACAGAAAGATGGAAAAATTCTCAAACATAGTCGCATTTCCAGGACATATGAACAAGATAACATGATAAGACTCCCTAGCCACTTAATCACCATAAATGCAGAGCATCAGCAAAAGCCAAATACCAAAACTTCCTTTATTTCTTATGAACATGAAGGCATAGGTGAAATTGCAGGATCCTACCGAAAATGCTAATTCACTAAAAATATATCACATCACAAATGCGTTACAATAATACCAAAACCAATAGGAACGGATTACAAATAGAAGGATAAAAATAACCAAACCACAACAGCTACCAAAACACTCTTGCTTAGAACTATATTCCTTGATGCAACTGAATCCAAAACCAACCCACCCACCCACTCTCCCATCCGAGATTAACACCGTAGTGTCCTCCTTATAGACTAGATCAAATAGATTACAAACTAAATGATTACTTGCCAGTTCACAAAAACAAGAACAGCTAGGAACGTTCAAGAACGAAATGACAAGAAAAGCTAGATTACAAACCACAAGAGGAGGACTCACTTCTTATTTTGAGAAACTGTTAGTTCGCACCAAGGAAAATGTAGTACATCATTAACAGGACACCAGTGCACTTGCTCAAATTTCCAGAAAACATCATTTTCCCCAAATCATAAAAAGAGAACGTATGAACAAAATGTACCTACGCACCCCAAAAGAACTCCAAACACAATCAAGAAGTTCTAAATTTCATACCTTCACCAATCAGATCTATAATTATCAAGCTGACCAGAAACAATCACATGACTAATCCGAGTTTGTTGCGAAAAACATCCTTCAATTATACCCTAAACCTAAACGACATCCTTATGTTATTATAATGAACAGAAAACATCCCTCAATTATTCCAAAAATGGCAAGATTCATCCTCATGTTAGTTTCTATCAAGAAATAACTGCTTAGCCGACAGACCTCTATTATGTTCGCTCTCATCCCTCTCTTTTAGGTGACTGATAGGTAATTCTAACTGAAGTGGACGGGCAGGAAGGAGTTCTTTATGATCAACTTCATCGTAGCAGCAAGAGTGCTTCCATAATAGATGAGAACAAAAATTATTTCAAGTAAATTATTTCTCAGCTCTATATGATTATTATTCGGATAAATACAGAAATCTTGATCCGAAAAATCACAGAAAGAAATTTCAAAAACACATTCGAGCAAACAACAAGATGAAACAGAAGTATATCTGCAATTCTTGAAGTAGAGAGCCACAAGTAGTACTGGCCGACTTAGAAAGAAGAGACTTATTATTGGCATATTCAATCATATGCCACTAAAGTCACACCCCCTTATAATCCTTTCAAAAAAATTCTATCATGTTTCCCATCCCACAGCAATTAAAAACAAGAATCTGCGGTCAAGATTATCCTACACAACTCTTATCTACCACAAGAACATCAACTCTTACTACAAAGAAGCAGAAAAAAGAAAACCCCAAAATCTTGATTGAATAAACGAATTAACCCAATTTAATATGTTTCGATCTCGTTAAAACACAATTGGGTACCCAGAAAGAAAGAGCAAGAATCAATTTTAACAAACAAGAAGATGAAACAGAAGCATACCTGCTATTCTTGAAGTAGTAGTAGCCGAGAGAGAGGAGAGGAAACACTAATCGATTATCATCCATCGTACCGGCGGGAGAATTTATATATACATCCACCGTACCGGCGGGAGAATTTATTCCTTTAATTCTCTACTACAGTCTACAATATTAAAACGTCAAACATTAAAATATTTCAAAAATAGTCATTTAATATTATTTTTTAAAATAGTACTACTTATTATCATCCTAATATTTACATTTTTGAAATAGATAAAGATATCCTAATATTTAGTATTTTATAATTACCAAAACTATTTCAAATCATGATTTCATATTCCTAATTCTGTAAATAGTAAGATTTGAGATTCCTAATTATGATTTAATTGTTTTTTAAAATGTAAAACTTGATTTATAAGTTTATTTTTTAATTAAAAAAAGACTCATTATTTTAAATTTTGAAAGAAAAAAAAAATCTAAAATGCATGCTTGGCTTGAAAAGATTGTCCATACCATGTGTAAGGATTATATTAAAGAATAGGAGTAACTAGTTACTACTTTTGTTGACGAGTGGATCTTTATAAAATTGTGTTTATCTGAAAGTTTGTAATAGCAAACATTTATTTATAAAAGAAACATGGAGATATGTAATTTGTCAATGTGGCGCCTTAGGATATTTCGATATCTTGTTTATGAACTATGGTTTGCTCGATCATTTGTAAAATTGTATAAGAATTGGAGAATTTTTGATAATTTTCACAACTTGTTAGGTTTTCATGTCCAAACAAAACTTCAACTTCAAATCAATCCCCTCTCAGATACATCTCTATCCCCTTTCGGATACATCTCTATCCCCTTTCGGATACATCCCTCCCCTCTAGGATACATCTCTATTTCTTCTCGGATACATCCCTTCATTAAGTAATGTATCACTTGCAATGTATCAAACAACCAAGGAATGTATCTGAAAGCAATTGAAAATTTGAGATTTTTGTAATTGGGAAAACTTTCTAAATAGGATACAATTAGCCCCAAATATATAATTTTTTTGTAGAATGCTCTATTAATATTGTGATGATAACGTGACACGATTTGTATAAAAATTGAGAAGAATGGAGCTTTGAGACATTGTATATCCCCTTAGAGATATGTGTATATCATGAACCTCATAGAAACTTTAACATAAACATCAATTTGTAGAAAAAATTTAAAGTATCAGCTATATCTAGATGTATATAAAACTTTTCCTAATTTGTTGGCAAAGGAAATATAAAATAATATAGACAAGAAAATTGCTATATTGTTGTTTGAGAAATTTTTTTATCAAATAAGAAGCACTAGAACGCAAGAAGAGAGGAGACTCACATCCGCATAATTTTTTACCTGCATCTGCTTAGAGACTAGCCTAACCCGCATAGCTTTAAACTGGCTTCATATCTACCCCGCACCTCCCCGTTGTCATTCCTAACCTCATAGAAAAAAAGCTTGTCCTTCTCCTATTTCATGTTTGCTCCTCGATGAGAGGCTTCCCCAACATCTTCTTTCTTCTTTTGAGAATTCAACCTACCACAAACGTGAATTGTTTTGAGCAAATTATATATTAAAAGATTCGAAATCTCAAGAGAATTTCATATTATTTACCAAAAAGCAGCCAGGCGCAGCCTTTCTCCTCCTCTTCTTCTCTTAAAATTTGCCGTACCACAAAGATGAATCGTTTCGAGCGAATAATATATCAAAAGACTTGAAACATCGAGAGGATTTCATATTTAAAATTTGGGACTATTTAGAGGATTTTTTGAGTTGGTCGGAATTGAATAGTCAATGTATATTTCATATATAGTCAATATATTTAGTTTTTTGAGTGTATCATAATGTATGGTCAATGTGTAGTAACTATATTCAGTTTTCAATGTACCATAATATATAGTCAGTATATATACTTTATGTAACTCTTGGCTATTTTTTATGTAAATAAAAATATGACTGTATTTATTGTAAATTAATAACTTTATTATAATTTGAAATTATCACTTGTGAAAATAGAGGGAAAATGGTTTTAGGTCGGTATACATTTATGTATATATCTTCCTGGATATATCTGCATATATTTTATGTATGTTTGTGCATTACATGTACATTTATAAGAAAAATTGTGGTGTGATACATGTGATATACATTGTTACACTGACTCTTTTCATATCCATTACGACTCTTAATTTTAATTCTAAATCACCTCCAATATTCCTCATCTTTTATATATATCCGCATTCATGTGTTCTAAACAAATTTCAACATGCACTTTAATTTCAAATCGACGTTTGGCATATAATTTGAAATTATGATTTTGTATCCCTAATTCTTAAAAAAGTATAATTTGGAATTCCAAATTATTATCTTGATTTTTTTTTTCATATGTAAACTTAAATTATAAGTTTATATTTTGTACAAAAAAAAAAAGACTTATCATTTTAAAATCTGCAAAAATTAAATAAATTAAAACACATGTTCAACGTGAAGACATTGTTCATACCATGTGAAATGATTGTATTAAAGAGTAACTAGTTATTACTTTTGTTGACTAGTGGATCTTTATAAAATTATAAGTGTATCTGAAAGTTTGTAATAACAAACATTTGTTTATAAAAGAAAATGGAGATATGTGATTTATCAATGGGGCGTCTATGGATTTCGATATCTTGTTTATGAACAATGTTTGCTCATTTGTAAGATTATATAAGAATTGGAGAAATTTTGATAGTTTTTACAACTTGCGGGGTTTTCATATTTATGAGAAAAAAATACAATTTAAATTTTTTAAATCTGCTTGTCCAAACAGAACTTCAACTTCAAATCAATCTGATTTCAAATCATAATTCCATATCGCTTATCGGCCCCGGATGAATGTATCTTTTTGCAAATAAAAAATGTAGCACGCATGAAAAAGCAATAAAGAACTTTATCATAAAAAATATAACTTAAATTACATTATTTTTTTAAAATTACTTGTCATTATTATATCAATTGTATCCTCGATAACATCATTAAAATTCAAAAATCAAAACCAAAATATTAGAGTGGTTTAAAGGCATATGAGTTAAATTGATGTTGCAAGGAGATAAACACAGCAAAATATTGATACATAAATATAATTTTTCGTTTAGGGAACAACTTTCCTAAAGTTCGCCTCTTGCAGTCTTTCATGTAGTCACGCAGTTTATGTAGTCTCGATCGTACTCACAACGTGTCACCACATCATTCGTCCACCTTGACATGTCTGGTTTTACCCTATTTAGAGTTATATTCGTCCACGATACACCATGTTTGTGTAGGCTGCGAAAGACCCAAATAATTACACCACATGTGACTCAAGGAATTTTTTCCAAGTAACTCATTGGGCCTACCAGCCCATTCGTTTTGCGATGGACTCGTCGCGGCTCATTGCTTCGTCCATCGCAATAATGAAAACTAATAGTTAATGATATCTTGATCTTTTAAGATGACAACTACTATTTCGGATCAATTACTTTTAATAAGTAGGACAACTAAAATGAATCTTAGCGAATTTTTAATTTCTAAAGCTAGATCTTTGATAATGTTTGCTAGTGATTTTTTAAAAAAATAATTTGATTAAAAACTAATCTAAAGTAATTAATTAAGCCCACTCACCTATGTTGTTAACATCATTAAATTTCATATGTTTGGGGATATTGTTTATTGGGGTAGGGTCAAAAGAAAATGACTTGAAAAAACAAGTTGAAACATGGATAATGATATCACATATAGCAAAATACTGAAAAGGAAAACAAAGAATGAGAGATCATAAGATTTTGTGGTCCAGTAATGAACATATACTATAACTTTGGCTAATAATAATAATAATAATAACAACAATAATAATAATAAATAAAAAGATAGCCTGAAATCCTGCATACATGTGGGATCTTACATTAATTAGTAGTTTTCACTTTTCTGTCACTATTTCTTTTTTCTCTCTTTTTTGGAGTCAAACTTTAGGTTCACATTTGAATAGAGAAAACAAATATAAATCTTGAGTTATATTCATTGTCCCATGTATTCCCAATTCACACTTCTAGTAATTTTAATTAACTAGTACCAATTTGCCATGGCTAAATGACTTGTCTAGGCATAACACATTTTTCAATAAACTTATCTAATGATTCTCTAACAATATATTTGCTCGGTCTCTTTTACTTGTCTAGTTTGTATGAGTTGAAAATCTAAACTTGACTACTCGTGTATCAATTAATTTGAGAAATGATAATTTAATAATAAGGATAAATGGCCTATGATTTGTAAGCATATAGAATTTCTTTGTTCAATTCTTCTTCAATAATATATTAGTAGTGATATATAAAAAGTAGAAAGAAAAAAAATGGTGATATAAAAGGGGAAATTCCTTTTATGAAGACAAACCAACCAACAAAGAAAGAATTTATAGGTTCATAATGGAATAAAGCTTCTTGTTGTTAGAACCTCATCAATTTATCTCATTGTTAGTGCCATAAGTAGAGTTTTAAAAAGTAAATATATAGAAAAGAAGTAATTATGTCTAACTTCTTTCTATTTTTGTATTGAAGAATATGATAATTCCTTGTTTTAAATAGATACTATGACTCTAAAAAGATTTGGCATCTTGTTTTTTTTTTTTTTAATTATATGATTTTAGCTTTTGGATCAGTTTTTACATATCTTGACTAATTTCACGAGGTATCTATGACTCTAAAAAGATTTGTCATTTGGTTTTTTATATGATAGTAGTGTCTGAACCAGCTTTCACGCACTTTGACTAATTCCACGGGTTACCTATCATCAACAAAAGGTATCAAGTAGCTTAGCTTTGTCCGCCAAAACTAGGACAGATGAAAAGAATCTTCTAGTATGTTTTTTTTGTCTTTGCTTGTGGTTTAAACATGAAACCTCATAAGTCATAACTCTCATTCAATACTTCATTGACTACGAGGTCATACCTTGATTGATTGTCATCTTGTTTTACATTTTTATTCCTTTATTATGGTTTTTTTAATAAAGTTTTGTGATAAGTGATATATAGTTAGGCTTTTTTAATGTTACTTTAGAGCTAATGGCAAAACCTAATAAAAGTACATGTAATCATATTGTCTTTTGACATCTGTATCAGCTTTTGGGTTCATTGATTTAACACCACCCAAATAAAAGGAATCATAATGTCATCCATTTTGGCTACTTAATTTATGCACTATCTCCACACTCGTGACCCTCTTAAATACATTTATTTAACTATAAGATGGTATTATATAAGTAGTATATAATTTTAAAAATATAAATTTTATCTTCATATGCACCATATTAAAAAAACACTCATCAACATAAAAATCTTTAGTCCTCCTTTATGAATGTCACATTACCTCCCATAGTTCGTACCTTGGCACTGTTTAGGTCAAAGAACATACTAATCAAACATAGGGAATTAAGGATGGAGTTAGATTGAGGATCAAAAAGATATGTACACATGGGCGGAATTAAAGATGGAGTTAGATTGAGGATCAAAAAGATACGTACACATGGGCGGAACTAAGGATGGAGTTAGATTGAGGATCAAAAAGATACGTACACATGGGCGGATTCAGAAGGTAACCTACGGATTTAAAGAAAATTTAATAATTTATATATATATATATATATATATATATATATATATATATAGTGTGATTTTTTGACGAGTCTACGTATGAAAATTTTGGCCATTTGGATATGATCTAAAGCCACATGTAAAGGTTTGAAAGACATATGTGTTACCCAATAGAAAATAAAAGGGGCAAATTAAAGCTACATATACATGATTGTTCTAAAGTCTATCATAAGAGAAGCACAAAATAGTTTAAGTACATGCTCCCAATCATAGCATATAATTACCAAGAGCTTTTTGGTGGAGTGAAAAACCATTAATTACTAATGGGGGAATCACAGCATGAAATATCAAGTTTAGGAGCTCAACTTCTTAAATATTCTTAGTTTTGGAAATGAGGAAGAAACTAATACTTATGAAGGGACAATGAACCAATAGCATCATGTCAAAGGTATATTTGGTTAGCTCTATTCCAATTTTGTATCGACAAATGATTTAATGTGTTGGAAACTAAACTCATATACCTTCAATTTGATAGGTACTAGGACCTCTAAATCCTTATAGATTGAGAGATATGCTCGTTCAAGGTTAAACTATGTACGAGATCATTTGAAACACTCTGCCACAATAACTCCCTTTAACTTCAACTTTCGTTTTAAGGCTCCCTTCTGCCTCTAACTTTGATCTAATACTTTGAACTCCTCTGCACATCAATTCATTGATACAATCACCAATTTGTAACCTTATTCTCCCGACATCTCATCGACAAGTACAAAAATTTTTAACGAGCTAATTTAAACGCTCCGAAAGTGCAGGATGTCACAGAGTATTTGTATATGACTTATTATAAATATATCAATTTAATATTTAGTTATGCAATTTGCTTTGCCTCATTTCCGAATTCTGAAAAAGTTATTATTTTTCACTTATATGGTCCCCATTAAGTATATGATCTGATATTGGGGGGCCTTAAAAAATGACCCATGAGAGTCTAAACGATAAAATTTTCAAAGGTAAAAAAAAGAAAAGCAATACTTATATTATAAAAAAGTAGTATAGTCAATAGTGTAACACTTTCCACTTTTGAAATTTGAATCATTTGCCTGCAGCAAAGCAAAAAAAGGAAGAGCCTTATATTATTATTATTATTACTATATACTATAAAGAAGAAAAAGAGAAAGAAAGGTGTAAATTTGACAACCCATCTTTCAGAAACTCTCTCTAATTTAAGCAAAATAAAATAAAATTTGATTATCATTTATAATACTCCTTTTCTTTTATACTATAGTATAGTACAATTAATCTCATAGATGAGAAGAAATTTCTTCCTCTTCTTCTTCATTTCTCTATATTTATTTCAATCACTAAGTTTTGATTTTCTTCTTTGTTCATGCAAGATCCAAAGAACTCTTCACAAGCAAGGTAACTTTCTCTCCTTCAATTTCTTCTAGATTAAACGTATATACGATGAATTGACATCATAGTTTATTGTAATTTAATCTGTTATAATAGGTTGTCTGTCTTATTCTTATTTTGAGATTATTTATATTGTACTATTTGTATAGTTAATAAAATGGAGCAGTTTGTTGTTAAGTAAAACTGATCAAATTGGTTGTTTGGTTATGTTTAACTTTACTCTGTGGATTAAGCTTATTGATTCAAATTTGATGTTTTGTACGATAAATATATCGTCTTTTTAAAGAGAATATATGTTAAGCCCTAGAAAAACATTTATAATATATGTTAAGCCCTAGAGAAACATTTATGCATTAAATTTTAAATTCATGAAATGTGTTTTTGTAGTTAAAGTATTTAATTATGACTAATTACATATATTTTTTACTTTAATTTGTTTAAAGTAAATTTTACTTGATTGATCCATAAACATTGTGTTTTTTTATCTCTTAATAATTTACTAATTTATGTATTAATAATCGAACTAGCGCAGCTAAACCAGACACTCCATACAATTTTAGTAAAATACTTCAAATTTTAATATATAAAATTATTGGTTATCATTTAAAATCGAATTCATATGATTCTAGTCTTTAAGAGATGTCTGATAGATTATTTTCGTGCACTATTTAAGTTTTAGCTCTATTTAAATAAGTCGTGTGAAAAATAACTTCTTGGTAAAAACTTGACTGCAAAATGCTTGGTGGGACACTAGAAATTGTAGTGGTGGATCACCAAAACTTTAGTACAAATTGACCTAGAGGGTCATTAGGATTTTTCGATGGATAGAGTTGCTACAAGTTATGGCAAGGAGTTAAGTACAAATTGTCATAGAAAATTGATCCAAATTGGTTAAAATCGACTTGAAATTTGATATCCAGCGTTGAAAATTTTCAAAAATACATTCAACCCAAACCTTCAAAAATCTACGGACTCGCGTCGTCTTCTTCGACAATCAAGCTCAATAAAACCAACAATAATGTGTTTCACATTTTTCAATCAGACCAATCCAAATCATTAATTAGGGATAGACAATACAAGTTCAATGGAACGTTGTTCACTCAATTCCAATCACATATATCTCAATCTTTTCTTTTTATATTAATTGTGTACCATCTGTCTTATTCTTAGTGGACAGAGTTGCCTGGTATCTGTTGCTAGTGGGATGTGACAGTTATCCCATAAAATTAGTTGAGGTGCGTGAAAATTAACTATCATTTAAAAAAAAAAAAAAAAAAGGGAGAAGAAAGAAGAGAGTTCTGACAAAAGACATATTTGTACTTCTGTTAGTTGGGCTTTCTACCTCAGCAAGTGACCCAATTTTCAGCAGTACACTTTAGGCCCATATCAAAAGCCTTAGCATGATGGGATGGGTTTTTTTCCAAATAAAATAAAAATAAAAAAGTTAATAAATTGGGGGGGAGGGGGTGGGTACAGATGGGAAAAATGGAGAAAAGATTACAAGCTGAAAATCAAACCCTCACCAACAAGATGAAAATTCAAGTAGTCAACCAACTGAACTATTAAGATCCCCGTATAATAGAATGAGTTTCATGTCATACAAGGTCATGAATTCAATATCTTGACCTTTAACATTTGGGTCATTTGTATATGTTGGTCTTTAATCTTTGTCCTTCAAAAAAAATAACTTTTTGTGAGGCATAAATTTGTATTTTTGTATCATTATGTCTCAAAAGTTATGCCCAATGCACATAACTTATGCCCCGTTAGACATGACTTCAATTGCTAAGGGCAAAAATTAAAGATTAATTCACGTAAAAACTTGTGTTACTATTTTTGCTAAAGACTAAATCAAGCTAAGGTTTGACCTATCCCAAAAAGACTTGTCCAACATAAATTCTTAGTCATTTTCAAAGTTTGTCACAGTCTAGAGAATTGTTTTGACTTTGATTTAATTAAGTTCATGACATTTTTGTTCTTTCTCATGACTTTCAAAGGTTATCCTTTCATAAAGTCAACCTTTGGTATTTCAACTCTTTATTTAGGGAACAAATTGAAAAATTGAAGTTCCAGAAGAAGCTAAGCTGAAAAGACTATATTAGTTCAAGTTTCACATTTATATCCCATCTGTGGTGTTTTTTTTTTTTTTTTTTTTTTTTGTGTGTGTGAGATATTTTTTAATAATAATTGAAATTGACAAGCTTGTTAAAAAATCAACTTATGTGGTGTTTTTTGTGTGATATTTTTTAATAATTGAAATTGACAACCTTATTAAATATGAATTTTAACTTATATATGTGGACAATTAAAAATAAAATAGTTGTAGTAGGTTACTTGCAATACTTATTTGGTTATCAGTCCATACTAACTATTGTCCATTGATAGTTATTACATATGATTAAATTTCTTAGTGTAATTGTATTAAAAAAAATTGCATCATATATAGAGATTAAACTGAAGTTATATACACGAACAGTTTAAACAATTTTTACATAGCTATCAAGTCAATTTAGTTGGTTATAGTATGTTAGTCTTTTTTCAGGTTTTCATATCAGGCTTACTGTAAAATTTTACCTATTATTCTCGGTACACTTAACATTTGTAGATTGATAGTGCACGAAACTTAAATTCAATATATGGTTACATGTTATATGTTTTTGTAGGAAGGCTTGGTACCAAAAGGCAATGGAAATGGCCTCTCTATGGAAAACATTTGCCAAGCCAAGTGAAATTCCCACAACAAATCCAACATTATGGAGAAGCATATCTAAGTCATCATCAAGAGAGATTTCAAACACAAATTCAAATAATAGATCACAAAAGCTAAGAAGATGCACCTCTTTAAGAGTTGCAACTTCTTTCACTAGAGTTTGTCTATGTGCACCAATATCTTCCTATAGTGAAGTATTTCAAGTAGATCATCATGTTGTTCCACCAAGAAAAAGTAATTGTAGAACAAAGCCAATGAGTATTTCACAAGAAAGAATACCAAGTGGAAGGATGAGTTTGGAAGGGAGGAAAATATTTAGGGGAAAATCATTGAATGATGATGTGTTAATGAAGAGATTTGTGATTGAAGAAGAAGCAATGATGCAAATAAGAAGAAGGAATCAAATGGAAGTTATTAGGAGAAGAAATTCCTTGAGAAGAAGAAAAAAACTTGGGCCAAGTCCTTTAAGTAGAATGGTTTTGGCTGAGGAAGATTAATTGAACTAATTATTTACTTTTGAGTAGTTTCTATGTCCATTTTAATTTGCCATTACATATAGCCATTTGAGTATGTTTAATTTAACTTCTTTCTTAAATGGTGTTAATTGTCTCATGCCATGTGTCTCTCTTGATGACACTTTTGGTCATTTGATTCTATGAAAAATTCACAATTCAACCAAAAAAAAATATACTTCCTTCTGTCCAGCAATATTTGTTCACTATTGACTTTGCACATTTCTTAAGAAACTATAAATAGAAGGGTAAATTTTATTATATCACCCTTTGAATATAATAAATACATCGGCTTAAAAAATGTAATAAAGATATGACTATAATGTAACACCCCAGAATTTTTTTGAGCTAAGACTCGAACCATCCTTCGTTGTGAGTAGGATTTTACCGAAGAATTTAAAATTTCTTAAGTGTTAAGGTCACTAGATGTAGCACTTTGAGTTCCAAAAAGAACTAAATTGGAAATAGCAAAATCTGAAATTTTAAAAGTTATGCTTAAGTTATGAGTTTTGGGTCAACTTCAAATGACCATAAATCTCAGTACATGATGAGTTAGGTGGGCTACAAGCTAGCTAATGAAAGGTCTTTGAATTATCTTTCCAACTCCATCGAGTTTGCTAAGTTTTGAGGTCGGATGAGTGAGTTATTCCCTTTTGAAGTCAAGCTGTCCAAATAAGGAAAGTTACCCGAAAATAGTAAGGGGTATTTTGGTCTTTTTCTTACCCAATCAAATTTAATTCTTTTTTAGTAAGACTTTAAGGGTCTAATCCTATTAGGTTCAGTTTTATAATCCTAATATACGCCTAGGGTTTTAGTTGAGAGTTCAAGAAGAGAAAAGAGGAGAGGATCAAAGCGTTCGTCGAGGTTCTTGAGTTTTGTTGCGGATTTTCGCTATGGGTTTAATCCCTAAGAGGTATGTAAGATTCCATAGTGTTGGGTTGGGTTCGTTCACCCACACACCAATCATGATTTATTCAGCGTAATTTAATTCTTGAAATTTAAGGATTTAAGTTCTTGATAAGTGTTCTTGAAGTTTCCTTATCGATTAAGTTTTGATGTAAGATTCTACTTGGGTCAACTTCAAACGACCATATATCTTAGAATATAAAGAGTTGCATGAGCCATAACCTATCCAGTTAAAGGTATTTGAATCTACTTTCCAACGCCACCAATTTCACGTCAATCCAATTTCTGAGTAAAAAGTTATGACTATTTTAGCAACCTATACAGTGCTGTTACGAATTAGCCGACGGGAAAACATTAAAAAGGGTTGTTTTTG
>JAJONR010007670.1:0-35650 GCA_029582245.1 Solanum etuberosum
GTAGGTGGTGTGTTGTTTGTACCTGCCGAGCTTATGGGGTCTTGGTTAGGTTGTTAGTTGATAATTTATTTGTATATTTAGATTCAGTAATGGGTTAGTATGCTTATCTAAATTTTGATTTCCTTACCTGATTGCTTTTGGTATATTATGATACTTGCTCATTTAGTCTATACCCTTTCATACTCGGTACATTATTTCGTACTGACACCCCATTGCCTGGGGGCGCTATATTCATGCATGCAGGTCCCGACAGACGACCCAGTAGACCTCCTCAACAGCAGGATTGACTTCTATCTGGTTGGCTAGCCCCTTTCCTCCGGAGTTGCCAAAGTTGAGAGGTTTGTTAGCTTTTATCGTATATATTTTTATGGGTAGGCTGGGGCCCTGTCCCGCCAATATTTACCACTCTTAGAGGCTTGCAGACTAGTGTGTGGGGTGTATAGCTACGTTATGGCCATGTAGGCCTAGTTTGTTGGTTTGCTAAAGCTTGTTAGATGTTTGATGTATTGTCTTGATATATACCTGCTTTCAGTTTTTGTATAGAGATCATGGTGGCCTCGACGGCCCAATCAGGACTTTTGTGCTAGTTGGCTATTTCTTTATATGAACTCTTGGGAGTAGCTGTTTCTTTTATAGATCTGTTTACAGGGGCCTTGCCGACCGAGGGCTTAATTTTAAGCCGAGATATACTTATTTATTTTCTTGATTGCGTGTGGCTGCCATGTGCTAGTAGCAAATGGTTCAGCAGGGTCAGCTCGGGCGTGAGTTTTGGCATTAAAAGCTAGTTCCGCCCCTTGAGTTTGGGGCGTTACAACATTGCTAGAATTGTGGGTGTAATTTGTGTATGAAATTGGGGATTTTGTGCTAGAAATAGACGAAGCTATTTGGGTATTTAATTTATTGCTCTATTGCTTTTGTAATTCCTTGATTTCATAATTGAATTCATGGAGTGAGTTTAATATAATTTTCATTTTTGAATTTTATGATTTAAGAGTGCACGTTTTAATCTACCTTCCGATCTTTGTGGGTTGCTCGAAATAGAATTTGTGAAGTGGAGAATTAGGTTAATAATCATATTTAGCTTTGAGTCCTAAATTTGAGACCGAAAAGAGATAATTTAGGTCTACTTTGTTGAATGATAAACTTGCTAGAAATAGAGGTTTAGATTAAGGTCTTGGATTACTTTGTTGTTGACACGATTGAGACCGAAAGGAGATATCGTGATATAACCCTTTGAGACCAAAAAAAGATTATGGTTGGCTTATGATGACCTATTCTATCTATGATTGGATGAGCATGGGTTGAATTAAAATGGATTATTGAGTATTAATCAAATTCTGAATTTCCCAACTCCCATACATCACATGCTTGATATTGTCTTGGTCCAAAACCTTTGTTTAATTACCAAAATTGTCTTCCATTTGACAATTGTGTATATTCTGTGTTTATGTTCAAACTAGTAGCTATTTATTCTTTATCTTTTTAATCACCGGTAAATTATTCTCTGTGGAATTCAACCCAAGCTCTTAGTTTAGTATTTTTATTGACGACGACCGCTTACTCTTCGAACTTGTTTCGAGGGTAATTTGAGCATTATCACTTCCTTAAGAGAAATTTCTTCCTATATGGAAACTTTGAATCCTTCTTGGACTTTAATTGTGCTCTTTATTTTTCTTCTTCTTTGCTTCTTTATTTCTTTCCTTCTTTGCTCTTTTAATCCAACTATTTATTTCTTCCCTTTTTTGCTTTATTATTTCTGCAATTTATTTGTTTCCTTCTTTATTACAATCTCTCATATTTTTACAGGTTGTCCGAATTTATATATAGAGACAAAATTTACCTGATAGAGTATACAAAAGATAACAAGTAGTGAATCAGGATCACTTTATAAATCATTAAAACTACTTATATGTTCTCTTATTTCCCCACAGAGGTACTAGATGCAAAATGAGCTAGTAAAGAAATAATAAAAGCTAGTAATAATGATCAGCTTATTTTGGATCATTATGCTTATTATTTGGTGCAGAGAAATTCTTAAGAACAAAAATATGGTATCATTAGGGGTGTCTTGCAGTCTCATTGTGTTGTAGCTTTAGCTACTAATACTACTGCAAGCCATGTGTAAATTGGGAAAGAAATAATTTTCTCAAAGACTAATGGCTTGGCTTTGTCGATGAATAATTTTAGAAATCTAATAAGAGCCATGTGGAAATTGGGAAAGAAATAATTTTCTCTAAGACTACTGGCTTGGCTTTGTCGATGAATAATTTTAGGAATCTAATAAGGAAAGGAGCAAGGATTGATAATGAACAACTTGAAGCTATAGGTCATAGATAAGCAAAAAAAATTTGATGGTGAGAAATAAGCTCTTAGTCCTAACCAACAAATGAATATCTTGCCGGAAATAAATATTGGAAATAAAGGATCTACCAGAAATGGTGATGAGTGTGTTTTGATAGTTCAAGTGAGTAAACATTTGGAGAAACATTCTAATTTGAATATTGTTAGAAAATTATTTGATAAAGTTGTTGCAAATATGTAAAACGAGTTTAAGGGAGATGCAATATGTGTATCAAAATCTTGAAATTATCAAGTCTAATCAGAAAGGTATAGTTAAAGAGATCATTTGGTTATGGTAGTTGCTAAGTCGGGTGAAAAGCACGCCACCTTGGCGATGCTAATGTAACTTCATCAATCACACAGTGCGTCCGAAGGGAAATTGGGATAGGATTCTAATGAGACTATTATGACAAAATAAAAACTCTCTACTTGTTAGAATAAGTTCATTAATTCACAACAAAGTGTAATAGATTGTTGGCACAGAAATAAAGAACTCATGTGCTCGAGCAATCATTTCACAGGATGTTTCATGTCTAAACACTTTTGATGCTCTTACAAATATTATGATGCATGAGATCAATCCAACTACTTCTAAAATAGTTATATTTATTAGGAAATAATTAATGCATTGAAGGAAATTGATAACACTATGGTTAATTCAGTTCCTATGAACAATTTATTCCTTGTTAATTTGACCCTTCGATACAAGAGATTTCATCCCAATCTCTTGAATCATTTGGTGAGCAACATGAGGATTAAGAGCAGTAATTTATTTCTTCACAGAATGGTCAAAATATTGAAAAAGTAAGTCTCAATTTCTCAAGGTAACTCTAAAAATGAATTAGTTATTTTTATAGAGCAACAAGGTGCTACAAGTGCTATGAGATAGACAAATTAAATAGACAAAGAGGAAGAGCATATGTAATGACCCTTCGGGTAATTTTTTATTTATGCCTTCTGTTTGTTGTTTAGAGCATTTCTATAGCGACCTCAAGTCATTTATGACTTGTTGGGGTTGACAGTTTGGTCACCTGATTGCTCATTTGATTTTATGCGAATTTCTGTATTTTTGAGTTTTTGAACCTTGAAAAGTCAGGTTTGATTAAAAGTTCAGAATACGACCTCCGAATCTAATTCTAAAAATTCCATCAGCTTTAGAAGGGTCATTTTAGGCTAGTAACATATTTGGGATGTCTACCGAGGCTTTATGTGTGAGTTTCTTTGAATAGGTATTTTAACTTTTAAGTTAAGACCTAAGTTTTACCTTAGTTAATAGTCTTGGTAAATATGCACCGATGAGAATTCCATCAACACGGTCAACTTCTAAATGCTGAGTTTGATCTAGAATGACCCTTCGTGTAGATCCTGAAGCTTCCGGGCTAATTCCGAGCCCCTTGTGTATTTTTGCTTAAAATGAAGTTAGGTGTGGGACATACTTTTTTTGCAAGATGACCTTGTATGAAACTTTTGACTGCTCCATTGAGTTCGAATGTCAAATTTAATTAGGTTGCATATCTTGTTTGTGTGTACAGGGTTCCAAACCAATCCCAAGCCTAGGGAGAAAACCAAGGGACTTTACTGAAATTTTTTGGTGCCTGAGTGCTAGTGTAGCCACTTTAGCATCCCTGGAACACTTAAGCGAGCTTTGTTTTTGTGGCCAGGGTTCCGCTTTAGTGATCCAGCCATGTCAGGCGGCATCAACTTAAGAGGCCATGGAATCGCTTAACTGGCCCTCAACTTGAAGCCAAGGCTCACTTTAGTAAGCTTTCCTTTTGCGTCCAGGGGTTTTCGTGCTTCGCAGGGTTATTCGGGATTGGAGTGACACAGGCCGGGAGCCTTTTTGTCAATTTCTTGAGTTTGGACGTCGTTGCATAGTCGTATTGGTGATAGGTGATATGCAGTAATTCGAGGTTCTCATTGGTGCCCCGGGGTTATTCTTGCTAGCTGGGCTGGTGCCCTTAGGAGCTTACTAGCTAGTTGGGCGATTGATTTATTGGCACCCCAGGTTACTCTTTGTAGCTAGGCTAGTGCCCCTAGGAGATACTGGTTGGCTGGGCGATAATATTACTGGTGCCCTAAGGCACTCTTATTAGCTAGGTTGCTGCCCCTGGGAGTTACTGTCTGGCAGGGCAGCCCCTAGGTATACTCTTGCTAGCTGGGCTCGTGCCCTTGGGACTCTATTGTCTGGCTAGGCAGGCCCATTATTGGATGCTATGTTCTGAGGTTGTTACTTGGGGCTCAAGGCTCGGCTTCTTGGTTCTAGATGCACTTTATTTTGCTCTTGTAGTTTGCTATTTTGTGTACCTATCGGTCTTATGGGAGTCCATTTGGTTTTTTACTTAAAATTGCATATGAGTGTACCTTTAGGGCTTATGGGTGTCCAATTAGGTTTAGTTTAGCTTTACTTAGATTACTTTTGGTACATATGTGTGTTTTTCGTTAAATTCTACTTTGACCTTTGTTTGTGTCTATATTCTATATTTTCATATTGTATTTACCTTTCTTGCTCATTTGGCTTGTGATTCCTACTGAGTACCTTTTTTTTGGTACTCATGCTACACTCTAGATTTGTTTCATGGTGCATATCCTAGTACCAGCTACCAGCTGTGATCATCATGCTAGTTGCAGCTTTTGGATCGGAGGCGGGGGTTAAAACTTGGCTTCCTGGACTTGCCTGTCTCCTTCTGTATATTCTATAGCTAGTCTATAGCTTTTTGAGACAAGCTTTGCTTGGTCCACTTTTGGGACTTGTACTCTTTTGTTAGCACAGCTTTGTACTCGTGACTTCCAAGTTCTAGGAGGTATCTTTTTGTATATAGTTTTGGTTTGCTTCTCCTTATATCTTGCTTTGTTATTCAAAGTTGTGTTCTTCTTATTTCTACCATTCCCTTGTACTCATTACCTGTCGTTCTGGTCGGCTTACCTACTGGTTGGTTATAATAGGTGCCATCATGACTCGAGGAATCGGGTCATGATAAGTTGGTATCTAAGCCCTAGGCTCACCGATCTCATTTGTAGAGAGCTAATGTCTAGTAGAGTCTTTGTTAATCCGTGAAGAGACATCTGTAACCTATCCTTTGAAGGTTGTAGGGTGTTATTAGGAAATTTCTCTACTTTGTATCGCTTTCGTGCTGTGTGTTATTGGTTTCATGGAATCTCACTTATTTCACTCTTTTCGAATGATGGCTTGTATGAGTCGCGCATCGGCTCTAGGTTGGGGTCAACCTCCCCATACATACCAGTGGTGCAGCACCAGCCCTAGAGAGAGATAGGGATTCAGATTCTGTAGCAAGCCCTCGAACAACTCAGGTTCCAATCCAGCTGGTGGGGTCGGGGTCAGCCCTGCCACCACACGGACTAGTTATTGCTCACGACCTTAGGTAGCCATCACGCAGCTTCTGACAGTTCTTAGGGCCATGCAGCAGGCCCCAACTCTAGCTACAACTCCACTAGCTCCAGCACCATAGGGTCAACCTATAGCGGAGGTACCTCAAGTCCAAGTAACCCCTGGGGTGCCTCGCCCATGATAACGGCCATAACTATGTCACTTGAGGAGTAGAAGATGCCAAGAGTCTTTGTAAGGCTTTCACCTCTGAGGTTTTCTGGGGCTGTGGTTGAGGATGCCCACAAGTTTCTTACTATTTGATGTGAGTTGCTATATATGTTTGGTCTAGTAGAGTTGAGAGGGGTTGACTTCACCGCTTATTAGTTAGACAGGCCAGCCAGGCAGTGGTGGCATACTTTCATAGAGACCAGCCACTTGGATCTCTTTCTGTCACTTGGACCAAGTTGGTGAGGCCTTCATGGATAGGTCACCCCCCAAAGTGTCATAGATCATCTCCGAGATCACTTCCTTCTTATTGGAGTAGGGCTCCATGACTATGTTGAAGTATGAGGTGAGATTTCATGAGCTCTCCCACCATACTACTATGATCCTACATACTAAAGAGGAGAGAGTTCGGTGCATTGTCTGTGGTTTAGTCGGCCTGTTCAAGCCTCATTATAGTCTTTAAAGGGTGACTGATATAGTTGAAGTAAGGTTGGCTTGAGCTAAACTGGAGATGGGTCTTAGTCATGTGCTTTAGGCTGTGGTGGCCGAATGGAGCTGATCATCTTCGGGCTATTTTGATTGTGAAGTGTTTGATCATTGGGCTATAGATTTCCCTTTTGTGTAGGCGGATTACTCATGCTCCATAGGCAGCTCCACCAATAGCACCTCTAGCTAGAGGTCAAGGTCATGGTTAAGACTGTAGTGGTGGTTATCAGGGTATTTAGGGTGGTCCATGGGGAGGTAGGTTAGGTGGTAGGTAAGATGTCAAAGGCAGAGGTGAACAAGAAAATTTCTATGCAACTCCAGCGAAGGCGGAGGCGGAGGCATTGGACGATGTGATAACAGGTACGATTCTCTTTTGCCAGCAACCCACCTCGGCATTATTTGATCCAGGCTCTACCTTTTTGTATGTATCTTCTTACTTTGCTTGTAATATGGGTTTAAGTTTTGAGCCTTTGGTAGCGTTGTTGCATGTGTCAACCCCCGTTGGTGAGTCTTTAGTAGTGGATCAGGTGTTTTGATCCGGCTTGGTGACTATTTAGGGGCATGGCACCCGGGCTAACCTTATATTGCTTGATATACTTGATTTTGATATGATTCTGGGCATGGGGCGTGACACCTGGGATTACCTTATATCCCCCAACCGCACAGTCTTAGACTACTTCTCTAATATCATTACCTTAGCCATGCGAAGTATTCCCCTGGTGGTGTGGTAGGGATCACATAGTAGCACGCTAATTGGAGTTATCTCTTTTGTTTGGGCTCGGAGGCTAGTTGCTAAAGGGTGTTTAACTTATTTGGCCTATATGCATGATGTGAGCAGGGAGGTCCCTCCAGTTGAGTCAGTTCCAGTTTTTCATGACTTTGTAGATGTGTTTCTTACCGACCTACCTGACCTACCCCTAGAGCTGATATTGACTTTCAAATTAATCTTGATCGGGAACTCGACCTATTTCTATTTTGCCATATTGGATGGCTCCTACAGAGCCCAACTAGCTCACTGTTCAGCTTGAGGATATCTTGGGTAAGGGATTCATCAGTCCTTGTATATTCCCTTGTGGTTTTCTCATTCTCCTTTTGAAGAAGAAGGATGGTACGATGCGCATGTGTATTGAGTATAGGCAGGTAAATAAGGTGGCGGTGAAGAATTGTTACCCCGTGCCTAGGATTGATGATCTGTTTTAAAAACTTCAGGGTGCCACGTTGTTTCCTTAGATTGATTTGATTTTTGGTACCTTCAGTTGAGGATTAGGGCAGCGGATACTCTAAGACCGCATTTTAGGACTCGATAAGGCCACTATAAGTTCCTAATGTTGTCTTGTGGTTTAACTAGTGCCCCTTCAACCGTTATGGACTTGATAATGAGTGTGTTCAGCCCTTATCTTGACTCATTCGTCATCGTGCTCATAGATGATATCCTTGTATACTCGCGGAGCTGGAGGGATCATGAGCAACATTTGAGGATTGAGCTCCGGAGTTTGAGAGATCAGCGGCTTTATGCCAAGTTCCCAAAGTGAAAATTTTATCTTGAGTCTGTAGCATTCTTGGGTCATGTCATATCCAAGGATGTCGATATGGTAGCTCGATGAAGTTTTAGGCTATTCGTGATTGGGCTAGTCCTACATTAGTAACTGAGATTTGGAGTTTCATCAGATCAGCGGGCTACTACAGACGGTTTGTGAAGGGCTTCTCCACCATTGCAGCAGCTCTGACCTGATTGACTCATCTTGTTGTCCCTTTTGAGTGGTCTGAGGAGTGTGAGCTAAGCTTTGAAAAGCTCAAGGAATTGTTGACCACCACTCTTATATTAACTCTTCCAGTTGTGGGCAAGGGCTTCACGGTATATTGTGACACATCCATTGTTTGTTTCGGTTGTGTAATGATGCAATAGGGCCCGGTTATTGCTTATACATTGAGGCAACTTAAGTTGCACGAGTGCAACTACTCCACTCATTACTTGGAGTTAGTGGAAGTATTTTTTGCGCTTAAGATCTGGAGGCACTGATGTACTGTAAACTTATGGCACATTAGATGCCCAAAACAAAGGATTATTGCAAGGAAACGAGCATGTTTTTGTAGATATGATGTTTCTTTTGTTTAATATGCAGGAAAAGATATGTTAAAAGAAGTTGGAAGGAAAAACTCTTTAAATATGAGTAAAGTTGTTGAGGATTGAAGGCTAAATTAGTCGTGCAACTCTTCACAGCCCGCGAACTTGTCCGTGAAGTTGGCCTGGAAGAAGAAAAAGTTAAGTGTGATTGAACGAGACCCTATACCGCCCGTACAACTTATACGATAAGGGTAAGATTCTGTGAAGCTTCAAGGTCAAAAACAAGTTGAATTCCAAGTGTGAAGACAGTTGAACGAGAACCCTATACGAGCCATGAAGATGTATAAGGACCGTACAGTAATTCGTGGGGACATGAAGTTATCACTTAGAAAATATTTCTAAGTGTTGGATCACTGAAGGCTTAAGCGGACTTTTAAAAGCTTCACAAGTCGTTTGCATGTCCGTGAATGCTGTCAACTGGACTACTTTCCTACTTCGATTAGGATTCAGTTTGAAGACTATAATTAATTACGTAGGGTTTTATTTTTATTATGATTGATACGTTAAGAAAAGTTTTTATCATAGAGAAAATAGCTTTCTTATTTTTATTAATCTTTTGTATAATTGATCAGTGCTTGATCTTGACTTCGGGTTATTAATCAGGAATTATTGGATTTCATTATTTTATGTTTAATTCTTCTAAACTTTAATCAACGTTTTACTATTTTTATGTTGAGAACATGAGCAGCTATACACCACAACTGAGGTTGCGGGAACCGTGACTAGGGCGCAATGTTAAAATCTACCATGAATGACTATTAATTAATGTTTTGCATGCTTCATTTCTATGTTTTTATTGATTTATTTCTAACGAGTGCACACATTAGAACCTTCCTGTATTCATTACTTGCTCGAGAGAGAAGGATATTATTAGGAAAATCTAGAAACGAATGAACTCCACAATTGAATAATTTGTTTTGAAGATTTGAGCTCAAGAGAGAAGAGTTTTCTAAACAAGTAAGCAAGAGTTAAGATTAAAACACTCTAAGACCAAGAAGAGATGAGTGATATTCACCTATTAGGGCTGAAAAGAGTTTAGGTATACTTAACTAGCTAGATAACGCATGCATTGTATCAAGAGACGGTTATTTGTACAAAATCTAAGTTGTAGTTCCAATGTCATAGGGAACACAATCCTGGTCTACTCTAATTGATAATCAAACCTTAGAACTATCGCTTGTTACTTTTACAACTGAATGTTAGTTACTATTAGTCACTTGTACATTAAACAAAAACCCAATTTACTTTACGCTTTTAGTTTTATTTATATTTATGAGAATATCAACCGAAATTGAACATAAGAACTAGTAGACTTGTATCTTATGTTATTCCCTGTGGGATCGACCTCATCTCCTGTTGAGTTCTGTAATTTACTTCGACCTTTTATACTTCATAATTGAAGTGTAAGTTTGGACGTATCAAATTTTGGTGCCGCTGCCGGAGAATTCGGTTTAGAAATATTCTACTAGCAATTATTTCAGTTTGTATGCATATTTCCTAATTTTACTTCTTGTTTCTTATTTGTGTCTTCTACAAGTGTCTTAGGTAGTGCATGCCAAACACAAGAAATAACGGAGTACCTTTAATTCCTCATGATCATGAGCTTGCAAAGTCTATTAGAAGAATGGTTAACACTCAAGAACTTGCTGCAGAGAGGCAGAGAATGAGATAGGATGTTGAGGATGAAGAAGAGGAAGAGGTTATCCCTCATCAACAACCATTGGCCCCAAGGAGAGGAGGGTTAACAACAAGTGCATGTAGTTGTTGATGAAGATGATCCAGACTTGGATGGGGCTGGAGCAACTGGAGCTATAGTGCTCCCACCATTGCCTCCAAGAGTGAAATTTACAATCACCAGCACAATGATTCAGCTATTGAACCTGAAAGGGTTGTTTAAAGGAACAACTGGTGAGGACGCTAATAAGCATCTGATGAACTTTATTAGAACTTGTTACAGGAGTTTGACTTCGAGGTTAAAGAACAAAGGTGTTGTGAAAACCAAGTGGCAGATCACGTGTCTCGATTAGCAGCAGAAAGGAAGGAGGAAGATGAGCTTGATATTGGTGACTCAATCTCAGATGAGTAGGTATTAGCCGCTACTCTTGATCTTATTCCTTGGTTTGCTAACTTTGCCAATTATCTTGTTAGTGACTTGATGCCTAAGGATCTGACTTTTCAAAACAGAAAGAGGTTTTTGCATTATGTGGGCAAATACTTTCGGGATGAGCCCTACTTGTACAAGTTTTGTGCTGACAATGTAATCAAACGATGTGTACCTGAAGCTGAGATGTTAAGTATGCTGAAGTATGTCACTCATCTCTAGTTGGTAGGCCCCATGGGGAGCTCACACTACTCATAAGGTGTTCCAAAGAGGTTATTATTCACCATTCATTAGGATGTATTTGATTTGGTAAAAGGTTGTGATAAGTGCCAACGATAAGGAGCCATATCTCATCGTCATGAGCTACCTATGACTCCCATCTTGGAAGTGGAATTATTTGAATTATGGGGCATCGACTTTATGGGGCCGTTTGTAAGTTCTTATGGGAAAAAGTACATCTCTTTGGATGTAGACAATGTCTCCAAATGGGTAGAAGCAGTTGCATTGGCAGATAATGATGGCAAGAGTATTGCAGGGTTCTTAAAGAAGAATATTTTCTCAAGGTTTGGCACACCTAGGGAAATTATTAGTGATGGAGGTTCACATTTCTGCAACAAAGTGTTCAGGACACTACTGGCTAAATACGGTGTGAAATAGTATAAAGTGGCAACCCAATATCATCTACAGTCGAGTGGGTCAGTTAAGGTGTCCAATCGAGAAATAAAGTCCATATTGGAAAATACTGTAAATGCCAACAGGACTAATTAGGCAAGAAAGTTAGATGATGCACTAAGGGAATACTGGACAGCTTTCAAGACACCCATTGGTATGTCACTTTACCAATTAGTGTTTGGAAAGGCATGTCATTTTCCTGTTGAATGGGAACATAAGGTGTTGTGGGCACTAAAGAAACTAAACTTGAGTTGGAGTGAAGAGGAGAACATGAGGTTGGAGCAGATAAATGTGATGGATGAGTTTTGACTAAGGGCCTATGAGAGGTCTACTCTATACAAAGAGAGTATGAAGTTGTACCATGACAAACACATTGAGAAAAGAAATTTCAGTCCTGGGGACTTGGTTCTACTGTTCAATTCAAGGCTCAGGCTAATTCTAGGCAAGTTGAGGTCCAACTGGTCAGGACCATTTGAAGTGACATAGGTATTTCAGTCTGGAGCTATGGAACTTGAAAATTCGGAAGGTGAGCGGTTCAAAGCCAATGAACAACGAGTGAAGTTATACATGGGGTTCCAGAAGAGGTTAAAATAGTTGAGGAACTCCAACTTGATGAAGTATGAGTAATCAAAAAACATGTGTCGCGCCACGACGTTAAATTGTGTGCTACTTGGGAGGACACCCAATTTGAAATTGTAATAGGTAGTTAATTTTGTTGCATTTTTCGAATTTATTCAGTCACTGTGTGTTGAGTGGCTGAAGGAGGTAATTAGAGCTGATGAATTTCAACATGGCATGGTAGACAGCCCGTGAAGACCTAAGCGGCCTGTGAAAGGAGAGGAAGCCTAACCGTATAGAAATACGCCAAAAGGTTGGCACAAGTTAACGGAAGGGTTCACAGTCTGTTAAGTCATCGACGGACCGTTTAGACTCACGTGAACATCCAAGTAACTTCCTTAACTTTGCCTATGTATAGCATCACTTGCAGGTTAACGGATCGTGCAACTCTTCACAAGTTCGTTTCTGTCAAAGTCAAGTTGGTCACATTTCAAATGACCCGACTTGGTCTTGCTCAAACCCTAGTTTTCTATAAAAAGACCTCTCAGCCAAAAGAAATGGTTTTCCCATTTCCTTTGAAGACATAACGTCTATTAAAGAACCAAAAGCCATTTTTACTTACCCATAAGAGAAAGGATCACAAGGAACGAGTTCAAAGCACGAATCATCATCACAAGTTCTTCCTCTCCCTCATTTTCCAGTTATTTGAAGTAAGTTTTTCAATATTTATGGATAATAACATATAATTAAGGGGTTAGGGTTTAGAAATTCTTAGATATTGATGGAAATTCTTATAAAAATGGTAAATTTGTAGGCTAATGAATGGGTGTAGTTTATTTTGGTGTTTGAGTGTTTATAAAGTTGAATTGTTAGGTGATCCTCTAATGAAACATGAAATTATGTCCAAGTGTAAGTCCACGGTGGGCTTAATGGACTGTATGACTCAATACGGACCGTTATAAACATGATGTCACTCCTTTCTAATCTGAAGAGGAGGGAAATATCTTAGGGAGTGCAAATGAGTTCAGAGATAAATCCAATGTCTCTGAAGATAACTAGGACTGGGGGTGATGAGGTTGCAGCTGATTACAAGAAGGACAGCGCAAACAGTGCCAGTGAGAACAGTGGTGATACTATTGAGAGGTTTGTTCAACAAAATGTAACAGACCCACATGTACAACGTCAGCTTGTTGCAGTCATTAAATCCACATGGGTAGTCCCTAGTTCTAAAGAAATATTTAGCTCTGGCATATCAAAAAATTTGAGCGGCATAGGCAAGAGACCTATTGTGCTTTAAAGTAGACTCATTGACTGAAACTTTCCTGTAATCCTAGAGATCAAATACTTGTTCCTAAGGCATAAGTTTGTATGGATGACTAGACAATCGTTACATTATTGGAGACATCTAACACGGGAGTTCTACACATCATATGTTGCTTCACTATTGAACTTTGTGACCTCCGAAGCATCCAAAAAGAGGAAGAAAGAGGTAGCACTGCAACTGGCACCGGTAGATCAGTTGCAACTCTGTGGAGTGACTGTAGATATCCCTGAGGCAACCATAAAAAGGTTTCTGAATGGCCCGAACTACATTGCACCTACTAAGGTGGGTTTATACGAGCATTATCAACATAAGGTTACAAGTGAACATGAGATGAGTGATCCTGAGTGTGAGAAAGTATAATGAAATGGATTGTTGGCCTGATACCGACTGAGGATGAGGCAGCACCATGGGTAACCAACTCAAGGCTACATATCACAAAGGTCTCCTTGAGTTTTCCGGCTGAATCTGGTGGGTCGTGGTTCATGCTTAGTTGAGGCTGACAGTTAATGACAACACCATTTCTCCCTATCATTTATCCTTAATAACTTGTATCATGGAACGATATGCATTGAATGTAGGTCGACGGATTGCCACCGAAATGAGGGATCTCGTGTTGAATAAAAAATCTAGTCTTCCATTTCCTTTTATAATAATGAGAATGTGTGATAATTCTCAGGTGTCGGGTAACCAGACAATTGATCAACCTGCTGATGCCACTAAATACACAGTTTCCACCTTGATCAAAGACTTAGTGAATCCACTGTATCGGGTAAGAGAAGGTCAAGTAGCATTATTGGCTATTGTGCCAAATCTACAAGCTGTGTTGGCAACAAATGAGGGAGAAGATGGAAATACCATGAATGGTATAGCCCAGGCAGACCCAAGAGTTAAGCATATAGAAGCATCAACCCCTTAAACCATAGGTACAGTTGTCACGGTCCTTGTAGTGGAGCAAAGGCAGACCAAAGCGATACTAGATCAAGTAGTTGAAAAATTACCACAGGTGGTCCAGAGCCAAGTCAAAGCTGTTGATCATAGGTTACGAGATGAGCTCTGGAGAGAGATTTCTGTGATGATGAGATGCATTGATGGCATGAGACAAACTTCACCGGCCGGATAAATTCCTTGAGCTCTATTGATGTTGAGTTCCTGCTGGCTCAGCTAGCTACTATGAAAGCCGACATTAATAAACTGGCTGACAAGGCGGTTGAAGTGCCTCCTACATTGGTGCTAGATTCAGTGATGGATTTTCTCATGACCCAGGGGTACCCCCAAGATGTAACAAGGCGTATAAGACCCAGAGAGGCCTCATACAAGCTACTTAGCATATCATAACATAAAGTAATAGAAATGAGCGAGAATTAAATCTTTTCAATACAATCAAAGTCTTTCAAAAAAATGAGCGGAAGTCTAATACCATAGTCTCAAACCATCTAAAACATCATGAATAAGTCTTGGGACGCAGCCCATATAATAGTCCAAGACATAAAAGAAACATGATAGAAAAGGGTGATCATATCCTCGAACACAATGAGGACTCACCAAATCTTCACTTCCTTGATCAACAATGCAGCTAGCCACGAGTGTGAGAATCTAAGTCGCCAGACCCTACATTTGATAAGAATGTAGGCAAAGTATGTGTTAGTACAATTAAGTACTAAATATGATAGCTAGCATAAACAACATAAACATCATGGTTAGTCAATATAAACCATAAGCATAATCATGCACATATAGCAATATCATAATAAGAAAGGAATACTTATCAAGCAACCTTACTCATCCTTAGTCATGACTTGGGTCATCCTCCTCTAGTCAACTTACCTCATGGAAGGCATCTCAAGAAACAATCCAAGTTATTCATTCTTTACATCATGATTCTCATAGTTCATACTTACTTTTAAAGAGAAGGGGATTCGCCTCTTCGCCTAACTTACAAAGGATAATGGGTATTCGCCTCTTGCCTTACTTACTTTTAGATTGCGGGTACTCACCTCCACAATCTCATCATATGACATGGGTACTCGCCTCCACATCATTTAATAAGGAGCATGGGTACTCGTCTCCATGTCCATTCATCATAATAGGAACGTGGGGACTCACCTCTTGTTCAACTCTAAGGAGTATGGGAATCACCTCATATCATTTCATATGGAGGTCAAGGGTATCCACCTCTAGCCTCAACATTTACATCATCTTATAGTCTAGATTCATTTTACGTGAGCAATCCTTTCAAACCTAGAATCATTCATGTGAACAAGCCTTTCACATTCATACATTTATAATTAGGCAATTCATGTGGGAAGTATCCCTTCCTCAACAATAACATCAATTACCAACAGTTCATATCATAAGCTTTACTCTCAAGCCCTAGATATCATGATCATCAGCTAAGCTTCATTCTCAAGCAATTCTAATCATAATTCATCAATTCTATAAGGACAAGCCTAAACCCACAAAGTTTCCCTTCATGGCATCAACCCAATTATATCAATTCTAGGTTATAATCAAGGAATAGGCATGGATACATGTAGTTTCAATCTAATAACATGTAATTATACGAATTCTATCATAAACAATCACAATCCACACAATTGGATCAACAATCACCATAACCCACAACATTGGAAGAAACCCTAGCTAGAATGGGGAATTCTTCATCAAATTGGGGGATTTCTAAGGGACTCCATAGATGGAAGATATCCATGGATGAAAAGCCATCAAAGCTTGGTTACAATGCCCTCAAAAGCTTAGAGATTGGGAGCCTTGCTCTTGACCTAGCTCCAATTTCTTCTTCTTCTTCCAACTTCTAGAGAGAGAATATTTGAGAGGAGTTTTGGATTTTATTTTTGGGATTTGAGAGAATGACTTGAATGGGGGATTTTGGAGGTTAAAAATACTTATATAGGTGGTCTAGACGTAGGCAAAACGACACGACTTTAATTTAATTAAAATTGGAAAAGACCCTTAAGCCCTCACTTAACCGTCCCACAGGCCCCACCTACGAGACCACGCCGACGGACCGTGGATGGACCTACGGTCCTTCCTGGTGAACGTGGGTTGGTGGTCTGGGGATTGGTTTTTTAGACCTTGACCTACGGACCCCTAGCCACGAGCCGTGGACCCATCCACGGGGTGTGGGTCCTGGCGTAGGTCACTGCCTTGGGCAGTTTTCCATAGGGCTCATCCACAAGGCCCACCTACGGGGCGTGGGTCCTACCACGTGGCGTGGTTGCCCCTCGTAGGTGACACTTGGGAATCCTGAAATTTTGCTATCTTTCCTCTTACGGCTACAGGGTGTTACAATATATCCCCCTTGGGAACATTCGTCCTCGAATGAGATTCTAAGCATGTTTCTAAATGAAAAGACTCAAGACTAGCAGCCCATCATGCATGCAACTCATCAAAATGCACACAACTAAGGAGGAAACATTAACTCCAAGCCAAACATACTCAATGCACCTTAAGGAGGTAGGAACTACATCTAACAACCCAATATGCATGAACTTTCAGATTTCTTACATTCAAGGAGGTACTATCATCTCCAAACTTAAAAGCATGCTCAACACAATCTCATGGAGCTCATAGGTAATTCAATCTCAAAAAGCATAACCAAAACATGTTCATCAACTCATCTTAGGAATTCTATAGGCAACTCATACTCAATGCACTACAACATGAGGAAAATTTATTCACATAAGTCATTTCTTCTAAGACTCAAGCTACTTCATGAACATGCACATAAAAAAATCATGGAAACATATAAAGCACACATGACTTCTCAACATAAAGCAAATCAAGAGGAAACTCATTACCTCATGCTAGAGTAGAAGGAAAGAGATGAGGATATCGGGACTTCATATCAGCCTCGGCCTCCCAAGTAGCACCCTCAACCAAATGGTTTCTCCACAAAACCTTCACGAAAGCAACTTCCTTGTACTTCAATTTCATAACTTGCCGGTCAAAAATCTCAACCGGAACTTCGTCATATGAAAGACTCTCATCAACTCCCAATTCTTCAAGGGAAACTATGGATGTCAGATCTCCAACACACTTTTTAAGCATAGAGACATGGAAAACGGGATGCACAGTAACAAACTCATTTGGAAAATCTAACTCATAAGAAACCTTACCAACACGTCTTAAGATTTGATATGGGCCTATAAATCGGGGACTAAGTTTTCCTTTCTTTCCAAATCTCATCACACCCTTCATGGGTGAGATTTTCAAATAGACCCAATCACTAACCTCAAACTCAAGGTCTCTTCTTCTAACATTGGCATAGTACTTTTGTCGGCTTTGGGAGGTCCTCAACCTCTCTCTAATAAGCCGAACCTTTTCCATAGCCTCATGAACTAGCTCGGGTCCGATCAAGGAAACTTCACCCACTTCAAACCACCCTATAAGAGATCTACACCTCCTACCATAAAGAGCTTCAAAGGGTGTCATACCAATACTAGAATGGTAGCTATTATTATAAGAGAACTCTATCAATGGCAAGTGATCATCCCAACTGCCCTTGAAATCAATGACACATGCTCTCAACATATCCTCTAAAGTTTGGATCGTTCGCTCCGCTTTCCCATCGGTTTGTGGGTGAAAAGTCATGCTAAGCTTCACTTTTGTACCAAGACCCTTTTGGAATGATTTCCAAAACTGAGAAGTAAACTGAGTACCTCTATCGAATATAATGGACAATGGCACACCATGCAAACTTACTATTTCTCTCAAATACAACATGGAATAGTCTTCCGCCACATAAGAAACCTTGACGGGGATGAAATGAGCTGATTTTGTCATTCGGTCTTCTATCACCCAAATTGAATCATATTGGTGCCGAGTGCTTGGCAACCCTACTATAAAGTCCATATTTATGCTTTTCTACTTCCAAGTAAGAATGCTAATATCTTGAGCTAAACCTCCCAGTTTCTGATGCTCAACTTTTGCTTGTTGACAATTTGGACATTTAGCCACAAATCCCGCAATATCACTCTTCATCTCATTCCACCAATAGATCTCCCATAAATCACGATACATTTTGGTGTCTCCCGGGTGAATGGAATATCGAGAACTATGGGCTTCCGCTAAAATTTGTTCCCTTAGCTCATCAACATTTGGAACACATAATCAGCCTTGGTATCTAAGTACCCCATCTCCTCCTTGGGAGAAAGCCTCAACAAACTTCTTGAGTACCGCTTCTTTCAATTCTACCAAAATCGGATCTTGACATTGCTTAGCTTTCACCTCACTCACAAAAGATGACTCGGAACCATTGTGAACCATGAAACCACCCTTTGTAGAGTCTACTAACCGAACACCCAAACGGGCCAATCTATGTACATCTCGAACCAATTCTTTATTAACCTCATCAATGTGAGCAACACTACCCATGGAAAACCTACTAAGAGCATCCGCTACTACATTAGCTTTGTCGGGGTGATAAAGAACACTCATGTCATAATCCTTCAACAACTCAAGCCACCTTCTTTGGCAAAGATTTAGATCTTTTTGGGTAAACACATATTGTAAACTCTTATGGTCGGTGAAAACATCAACATGAACCCCATACAAATAATGCCTCCAAATCTTTAAGGTAAGTACCACCGCCGTCAACTCAAGGTCGTGGCTAGGATAGTTCTTCTTATGAACCTTAAGTTGCCTTGAACCATAGGCAATCACTTTACCATTTTGCCTAAGCACACATTCCAATCCAACTCTAGAGGCGTCGCAATATACCACAAAACCATACGTACCTTCCGGTAAAGTCAACACCGGAGAGGAAGTAAGTCTATCTTTCAATTCTTGAAAACTTTTCTCACAATCATCCGACCATATAAATTTAGACTTCTTTTGAATCAAGGCCATCAAAGGAGAAGCAATGGAGGAAAACCCCTCAACAAACCTTCTATAATAACCGGCCAAACCCAAGAAGCTTCTAATATTTGTCGGTGATAGAGGTCTAGGCCAAATCTTGACCGCATCTATCTTAATAGGATCTACTTCAATACCCTTGCTTGAAACAATATGGCCTAAGAAAGCCACGGACCTCAACCAAAATTCACATTTACTAAACTTAGCAAAAAGTTGTTGGTCCTTGAGGATTTGCAATACGATCCTCAAATGATCAATATGCTCATTCTCACTTCTTGAATAGATCAAAATATCATCAATAAACACGACCACAAACATGTCAAGATAATGTCGGAACACTCAATTCATCAAGTCCATAAACGCTGCCGGAGAGTTAGTAAAACCAAAGGACATCACCAAGAACTCATAATGGCCTTATGGAGTCCTAAAAGCCATTTTTGGAATGTCTTCCTCTTTCACCCTTAATTGGTGATAACCTGACCGGAGATCAATCTTAGAGAAATAACTTGCCCATTGAAGTTGGTCAAATAAATTATCGATCCTTGGAAGACGATACTTATTCTTAATGGTCACCTTGTTCAATTGTCGATAATCAATACACATTCGGAGTGAACCATCTTTTTTCTTATCAAACAACACCGGAGCACCCCATGGTGAGATACTCGATCGTATGAAACCTTTATCCAATAGATCCTTCAATTGTTCTTTTAACTCCTTAAGTTCCGCTGGAGCCATTCTATAAGGAGGAATAGAGATAGGTTGCGTATCCGGGAGAAGGTCAATATCAAAGTCTATTTCCCTTTCGGGAGGAATACCGGGCAAATCATCGGGGAATACTTCCAAAAACTCTTTAACAATGGGGACTGACTCAAGACTAGCGACTTCGGCATCCACATCCCTCACCCTAACTATATGATAAACACAACCTTTAGAGATCATCTTTCTAGCTTTAAGGTAAGAAACGAATTGACCTCTAGGCATAAAATTTCCCCCCTTCCATTCTAGGATAGGCTCATTTGGAAATTGAAACTTGACTACACCAGTTCTACAATCTATAGACGCATAACATGAATGCAACCAATTCATCCCAAGGATGACATAAAAGTCTAACATATCAAGCTCTACCAAGTCAATAAGAGTAACACTATGGAATAAGGAAATGGGACATCTTCTATATACCCTTTCAGCCAACACAGAATCACCAACAGGAGTAGAGACAGAAAAAGGTTCTAATAACACATCGGGGAGCACATCAAACCTCATGGCCACATAAGGTGTCACAAAAGACAGAGTATCTCCTGGATCAAGTAAAGCATACACATCCAATTGAAAAACTTTTAACATACCGGTCACCACATCCGGGGAGCTCTCTTGATCACCTCTAGTTTGAAGAGCATAGAAGCGATTTTGCTTAGGAGCACTTGCACCTGAACCACTTAGACCGGATGAGGGGTTAGGTTGAGCCCTACGACGGTTATCTCCCTCATTCTTAGCAACCAAAGGACTATTCCTTATCTTGTGATCCATCTTTCCACACCCAAAGCAAGCATTGGAACCTGCTAGACACTTACCCTCATGGTTTCTTCCACACTTAGCACAAGTAGGCATCATGGACTTATTACCATCTCCTTGAGGTTTAGGGTTAGACACCATTTCATTGATAGACCTTGGAGGAGCATTTGAAGAACCTTGCCCGGAGAACTTTTGTCGAAACCTTGAACGACCCCATCCACCGGACCTAGAATGTGAATAGTTACCACCATCCATTCTTGCTCTCTTTGCCTCTCTAGATCTTTCCTTGAGCTTTTCTTCCTCATTTTTTTGGTCATGCACCATAAGGAGAGAAATGTCCATATCATGGACAAGCATAGTGGTGCGGCATTCTTTGACAACCAAGTCGGACACTCCCGACACAAACTTACTCATCTTGGTTCTTCGATCCGCCACAATAGAAGGAGCATACTTAGATAGTTGAGTGAACCTTAAAGTGTATTCTCTTACACTCATATTTCCTTGCCTAAGGTTAATGAACTCTAGAACCTTGGCCTCTCTCATCTCAAGAGGGAAAAATCAATCAAGAAAAGCACTTTCGAATCTTTCCCATTTTATAGGACCCGCTTCTTCCGGCCTAGCCTCCTTCCATTGATTAAACAAAATTTGTGCAACCCCTTTCAGTTGGTAAGCAGCTAACTCCGCTTTCTCTACCGGTGTTACTCCCATAATAGCAAGTATCTTATAGACCTCGTTGATAAACTCTTGAGGATCCTCCTCAACTTCAGAGCCATAAAATTTGAGAGGGTTCATCCTTGTAAAATCCCTCACTCTTGCCGCCACCGTACCCACATTTGTGTTCACGGGAGCTACCACCTCTCTATTGGCTTGTGTTGTCACGTCTTGAGCCAACACTTGAAAAGTCATCCTAAACTCGGCATTCGTCACATTGTCAGCCAAAGGATCAATCGGAGATTGAGGAGGAGCTTGGGGAGGAACTTTTTGTCCCACATTATCTCCCTCAGTCCTCCTAGCATTAGTCCTTCTAGTAGTCATATCCTGAAAACCATCGGGTAAGGATTATGATAAAGATTTATAGAGTTAAACTCCATGGTACGACTTTAAGAAATGGAGAAGTGAAGTTTCCTAAACATCTAATAGCCGCTCATTTATAAATGTGGCACGCTTCAAACTTATGAACAAGACTCTACTTGATGTGGTTTGAGACATCTTAGAGCCATTTTAAACCTTGTGCTTTAATCACCAAGTTTGTCACTACCCAGGGGTACCACCTAGATGTAACAAGGCGTATAAGACCCTGAGAGGCCTCATAGAAGCCACTTAGCATATCATAACATAAAGTAATAGAAACGAGTGAGAATTAAAACTTTTCAATACAATCAAAGTCTTTTAAAAAAATGAGCGAAAGTCTAATACCATAGTCTCAACCCAACTAAAACAACATGATTAAGTCTTGAGACACAGCCCATACAATAGTCCAAGACATAAAAGAAAACATGATAGAAAAGGGTGATCACATCCTCGAACACAATGAGGACTCACCAAATCTTCACTTCCTTGATCAACAACGAAGCTAGCGACGAGTGTGAGAATCTAAGTCGCCGGACCCTACATTTGATAAGAATGTAGGCAAAGTATGTGTTAGTACAATTAAGTACTAAATATGATAGCTAGCATAAACAACATATAATCATGGTTAGTCAATATAAACCATAAGCATAATCATGCACATACATCAATATCATAATAAGAAAGGAATACTTATCAAGAAACCGTACTCATCATTAGTCATGACTTGGGTCATCCGCCTCTAGTCAACTTACCTCATGGAAGGCATCTCAAGCAACAATCTAAGCTATTCATTATTTACATCATGATTCTCATAGTTCATACTTACTTTTAAAGACAAGGGGATTCGCCTCTTCGCCTAACTAACAAAGGCTAATGGGTATTAGCCTCTTACCTTACTTACTTTTAGATTACGGGTACTCGCCTCCAGTATCTCATCATATGACATGTGTACTCGCCTCCAGTATCTCATCATATGACATGGGTACTCGCCTCCACATCATTTCATAAGGAGCATGGATACTCGTCTCCATGTCCATTCATAATAATAGGAACGTGGGGACTCGCCTCTTGTTCAACTGTAAGGAGTATGAGAATTACCTCATATCCTTTCATATAGAGGTCAAGGGTAATCGACATCTACTAACGTGAGGGCTTCCATCTCAAGGAATTACTTCTAGCTACTAACGTAAGGGCTCCCATCTCATAATAATATCCACTCGGTGCTAAGCATAATTCCCATTGAGTTCATATTAAGTCTTGACTTAAGTTCATATTTATGGAAGAATGTCTTGACACTCAATCAAATATAACTCATACTATAGCTCATTAGATCATGCGTGAGAATAACCTTTCACCGTCCATGTCTACATATAGATTCAAATAGGTGAGAAAGCCTTTCAACCTTAGAATCATCATATTGTGAGAAAACCTTTTACATCATATGATAATCATACATAAGTGTGTATATGAGAATAACCTTTCAACAACACAACAACTAGATCATAATCATATTGGCTTTACTCTCAAAGTGTTCTTAAAGCATATACATAACTCTCATAATCATGCTTAATTTTCATACTTTGCCCTTCAAGGACCATAGATCATTCTCCATCAACACATCTAGAATTACTACCTTAGACATGGATGATAACATAATTCAAGTAATCAAATCACTACATGCATAATCTCATATACTCATAATATAATTCATGTGGGTAAAGTCCTTCCACAATAATATCATATACAAATCAACATACATAATAGCTTCACTCTCAAAGCCTTAAAATGCATATTTCAACATATTAACATTACTCTCAAAGCCCTACTAGTCATAACTCAACATATAAGCTCCATTCTAAAAGCCCTAAAAATAATCATTCATCACCGATGACTTAGTCTCAAGACAATTCTAATCATCATAGCTTTCAAGTCATAATTCATCATACATACTTGATCTTAGCCAATTCATGTCTATAAGCTTTCACCCTAAGAAATCTATTCATACTTCATAATATTACCCCCAATTTCAAGCACTACTAATCATGATTCATCATATAAGCCCTAATCTAATCAATTCATGTCTTTAAGCTTTACCTTTAAGTACTTCATATCTAGTTGCTCTAATCTCAAGCAATTCATAAAATAATTCATCAATCTTAGAAGTTCACATCTAAGCCCTCAATATCCCTCTCCATGGCATAAAACCAAACTATATCAATTCCACCCTAGAATCTTAGATTAATCAAGAATACATGTATAATCATACTAAAATCATGCAATTACATCGTAAACAATCATAAACAACCATTATCCACTCAATTGGATCAACATATAACAATACCAACAATATAGGAAGGAACCCTAACTAGAATTGGGGATTCATCTTCACAATTGGGGGAAATATGAGGGCTTCACGGATGAAAGGAGTCCATGATTGAATAAGCCATCATACCTTGATTATAAAGCCTAGCAGGCTTGAAACAATGGAGTCTTGACCTAGCTTGACCCTCTTCTTCTTCTTCTTCTTCTTTCTAGAGAGAGGATTTTTGAGAGGGAATTGGGTTTCTTTTTTGGTGAGTTGAGAGAATGATTTGGAATCACTTAATTAAGGGTCTAAAGTCTTTATATAGGGGGTCTAAACTAATATAAAATGACCCCACTTAATCCCTAATTAATTATGGAAAGACCCTTTAGCCCCCAACTTAACCGTTTCTAACTTGCCTACTGCCTCACCCACGAGACCACACCCACGGGGCTTGCTTGTCTTCCGTGGGTGGTGGTCTGCAACTTTAACTTTGGGATCCTGACCCACGAGGCCATCCACGAGGTGTGGACCTCCCTACGGGGGGTAGGTCCCCTCGTAGGTGCACTGCCTTGGAGAGCTTCTCTTGGGCAGTTTGCTAGGGTCCTCCTCAAGGACCCTTGGGGATTCGTACCTTGACGTTCTAACCCAAAATACTTCATTCTAGGTACGGAAAGCTAAATTCACAATCTAACCCTTACGTCAAGCTCTAGTTTAGCCTACTATTTTCCGGGGTGTTACAAGAGGCATCTTTTGGTTGTCAACAAATAGGTTAGGCTCAATTGGTGTGAGCATGGATTCACACCCTCACAAGGTAGTTACAATAGGCTTTATAGAAAATTTGTCTCCGTCATTGAATTTTTTCCTAAGATCATGTCCCACATTCACCAATACTCAACTAATTGGACTAAAAACAAAAATTTTAGAACTCCACATACATGTTTTCAAGTAAACCTCACCACACATGGCACTTCAAAAAGCACTCATCTATCATATCCTGGAAAGAAAAAAACCGTACGTGCGATGTTCATTGCAAGGCTCACATCCAAACGCAACTAGCCAACAAAAAATTCAAAGGGATCATTCAAAAGTGTAACCACATCAATTTCATTTTCGCACACCAACACTATGCATCATGCTCATCATGAGTACTAACACATCGATATTGAACAAAATTGATTCTCAAATTATATCAATGAAAACTTTAAGCATTTCACGATTTTGAAAACTCATGGGGGATTGCATTCATCAAGAGAGAATGAAAAATGAAGTAAAGAGACACAGTTTCCCAAAATAGAAGCACTCTAACATAAACAAAACATTAACTACAAAAATTAAAATTACAAAATAAACAAAAATACAAGCAAAAGTGGAATATTGGCACGAAGGCCCTCACCCCACCAAAAACAAAAATAAGTGTCCTCAATGCTAAGTAAAAGAAATTCTAGGAGGCTGAGATATAGATTCCCCCTAATAGGCTACGCCTGTAGAGCACTCTCATCTAGAGTCTCTGGTGGAGAAACCTCAAGTGGGGAATCTATGCCCAGAAATAGGATCACAGGAGGCGACAAAAAAGGCTCAACTTGGGCATTAGTGACCGGCTCAGCAATGGGAAGTGTGGGGGAGTCAAGAGTGACTCTACTGGACCCAATAATTGAAATGTCTCGGAGAGACCTCTCTAAGGTAGCCTAAATAATTACCTCCTCGATCTCGTGCATCTCTGCCAGGGTCTCAGCAATCCCATGCTCATCCTCCATCAATCCCTCCTCATCGGTCTCCTTAGCCAGCTCCTCATCCTCAGCATCTACATCTACAACAACCTCACGTACAGAAGAGGAAGGTGCAGCACTAGGCATCTCTGGTGTAGGGGCAGCAACATTTGAAAGGAAAACATCACCCCCAAAGTTTTGAGATGTCCATGAACTGAATTTGGACCACCTCAGCCCTCAATGTAGAAACCTCAGTCCTAAGGATGTCCAAAGCACTGGAACTACCCTCAGTCTTCTCCAAAAGTGTTATCCACAAAGTTAAATCCTCTAACCTCTGAGTGTGGCCTTCAATCGTCTTCTCACACCTAACTACCCGCTTAGTTAGAGGACCCAAGGCATTCTAGATAGCCAGGTAAATGAGTCGGGGAAACTCTTTCTCAACCCTGGCATCTCTAACATTCGCTAACCGGGCAAGACTACCCATCTAGTATACAAGTGTCTAGGTCAAGGGAGGACGGGCAACAGAAGAAGGGTGAGACCTCGCACTGGCAGCAGTCACAGAAACAGAAGGTGCAGATGCAGTGATGGAATCAGAAGTACCAACATTAGATGAAGGAGTATGAATACATGCCTACTCCACAGAAAGATAAGGTGTGTTGGTCCCAGGAGTCAATGTTCCAAGGTCGACCACTAGAGTGGAGTCTGGTGGTGGCGGCTTCCTCCGAGCCGCGTTATTTCTCAAACACTCTGCCTCGATCCTTCAGATATCACTAAATGAGGCTAGTGAGACTCTCACATCTGTAGCAGCCCTGGAGGGGACTCCTGCCTTTTCACATAATTGTGTGATCAAAACTGGAAATGGGAGTGATGTCTACTCCTGACTCGCCCTCATCAATATCTCTGCACTAACAATGGCACCAATACGTATGTACTCTCGATCTATTATGGTGCCCACCAATATAACCTTGTCATGGTGAAGGAGAGATTCATTCTGGGATGGCATCAAGTTGTTGTTGATGAAGCCAAACCAATATCTGGCCACTACATTTAAGTCTTTCTTCTCTATCTTAGCAACATCCACCATCTAAGAAGGAGAAGAATCTGAGATTAAGGGTGCTAACCAACCCTTCAGAGAACCTAGGTCATGGCACATCTGGAGAGAATATAGCTCATCTGCAAATGTCAGCATATTTAGGGAAGTATTAATAGCTCCTGCATCATACCAGACTTTCTTCCCTCGCACCTCCACTTCTTCAAGTTGCATGCAGGTTGTTCCCTTTCACTTCTTCAGAATGGCATGAGCATACGTCGGATAGAACTCCCTCACCCAAGAAGGGATGTACGGTCTCCTAGATCTTGTAAAACCTTCAAACCTATGGAACGAAATTTCATCCTAGATGGCTGGGCAGTCACTCATCAATTATTCTATGCAAAGTCATCTTTCCTCAAGTATGGTCCATTCTCCTTCTACTTTGAGCCTATGTAAGGCTCTTGGAGCTACAATTAGGAGAACTCTGGAGGTCGATGCCTATGAAAATAAGGTTTGAACCGACTTAGATCTAATCTCCGTCCTCTTCCTCACCACCCTTGGTTGTGCCCTATCTTGGGTATATGGTTGTAAGGTGGATTGTCGATGATTCTGAGCTTCAGATGGTTCATTAATAGCTCAGTATCATAGTAGACCACATTTATACCCTTTGTTCTAGCCATCACCTGCAAGGTACACATCAAAGCACAAGATTTCTGAAGGTAAGTTGAAATGAAAGCACTTTGAATCAAGCTTGAAAATAGTCTTGCGCTCACCTAACGGGAAGGCGTATCACCTAACCGGATTGGCGAGCTCCAGTGAGCTCACCTAATTAGAAAGTAACACAAATCTAAGGGAATAGGCACACAAGGCAAAGTCAATGCCTAATCGGCGATTCATTGAGTTGGTTTCGGTGGGCTAAGACAAGTCCACCCAAACTGACAGTGCAAAAGGGAAAGACATAAGAATCAAGGGCGATATCCTCTTCCATGCATAAGCTCAAGAAGGAGAGTTGGGTCTTACTTGGGGACTAGCCTATCTTCCTTGGCGAGATATGACAAGTCCACCTAATAGGAATTTTCAGCTAGTGCCTATATTTTGAATACAAATCCAACATGCACAACAAATACGAGTTTCCCCCAACAAACACAATCCACCTATATGCTTTTACCCATAGGTACTCGGATTTCCCCCATTTATCACTAAGTGTTGCTCTACTTGACGATTTGCCCTTCAGAAAGTAGTCACTTTGTCTATCATTGGGAAAAATCATGCAATGGATCAACACTGAGCTACTCAGACTTCACTCATATTAAATTAAACATAGACCCAGCAAGTATGTTGATTCAATTTAGCATTATAACCAACCGAATCATGATTCACCATTTATACAGACAATCACAGTTAAAATCACATGGGTACAGTTCAAATTCAACAATATGATCCTACCAACAATATTAAACACTTAATCTTAGTTACAGGGCAAAAGCCCACACCCTATATGCAATCTAAACTCAAAATAAACAATGTGAAGTCAAAACACCAACCTTAGTGCCAAAAATAAACAAGAAATTGAAGAAACGGGGTTGGGTGGAATCGAGATCCACTCAAATACACTACTAGTACTTTCAACACACTCACACGAGGAAGAAAATCACTCACAATGCATAATGTAAGAGAGGGGAATTGAAAAGGCTCCAAAAATTCAAATAGTCGTTTAGAGCTTAAGCTCACCGAACATGCCTGAACAATGACCAAACCTAAAGGTTAATTTGGCGGACATGATGGAGTCCACATTATGCACTTTGACAAATCACCCTTTGAAGTTCTGGTCGCCGATCTTGACAGTGCACATCAGCATCTTTTCATGCTCAAAGGGTGGAAAATAATTAGTCTGCCTAGTGGTTTTGGCGCATCGCCCTTTGGGTTATGGCCTCGCCCAATCTGCACTTATCTATCTTTCAACCTTTTCACCACCTGCACTCACAACACACGTTATTCAAAAGCAGATAAAAACAAAAGTAAAGACTTGGTTGCCTCCCAAGAAGTCTTATTTAATGTCATGGCACGACATAGTCCTCAAACTTTAACACTCATTCTTGGGGTTTGGGATGATATCACTAGGCAAAGTTCCTTTTTTCCTTGGATTTAGATGAGTGGAAATTTGACCCGGTTGGGTCTCCAGCTGCTTAATCAAAACTGAATGTGAAGTCACCATTTGGGTTAAAGTGGAGAAGTCATTTTTCAAATCCGTCAACACCTTATCGGCTCCTTCAACCTTGTTATAGATCCTCACAAGCATGTCTTCCATCATGCTTCCTTCCAGATCAATTGTATCTTTAGGGCGTGGATGATCATGGGGAGGCACGTATATATCTTTGTCTACCTCCCTGTCTCTCCAATTTCCACTCCTCCAATCTTTCCAACCACTATCTCTATCCTTGTTCCAACCTTGGTTCCCATCTTGACATTGATAATTGTTGTGAGAACCCCCCCCCCCACTTGATTTAACAAGTATTGAACCTCTTCATTGTATAATGGCTCAAATTTGGCATCATCCGAGCACTGCCCACTATTTGTTCCAACCGCATTTACTAACTTAGTTCCACCTCCCATGACATGTTTGGACAACAAATCGAATTGGATCATCATTTTGGCTATATTATCTTTCCTTTCATGGTCCTTTTCGATTTGTTCTTCACTTAAACCCACTTGTAGAAGGGGTGCTTGGTCTTCCCTTGTTTCCATGCTCGATTGACCTTAGTCATATCATCTAACAACAATGCCACTACATCATAAGGTTTTCTCATCAATAAACCATGGACATATTGATCAGCCACACTTTTATTGACTGAATCAAGGCTCCAATAAAATTATTGTAGAAGCAAATTTTTCAGAATGTCATGCGTTGGACATTGCAAGAGTAACTTCTTGAACCTCAACCATGTTTCATGAAAGGGCTCACCTCCAAGACTTTTGAAATTATGGATTTGGAGACGAAGTTTAACCATCTTTGAGGGTGGAAAGAATCATTCCAAGAACGACTCTGTTAGCTCATCCCACGAAGTAATAGAATTAGTTGGTAACTCTGCCAATCACCTTGTAGCCTCTCCCGTTATAGAGAATGAGAATAGTCTCAACCTTATAGATTCTTGGGAGATATTCTTGAACAGAAAGGTTCCACACACCTCCTTAAAATTCCTAAGGTGCTCATGGGGATCCTCATGAGATAGGCCCCCAAAAATTCCTTTCATCTGGAGCAATTGGATCATAGTACCCGTGATGTGAAACACCATTCTCCCAGTTGTAGGAGGTATTCGGATTTCTCCTGTGCCTTGAATGACATTAATGGGCATGTCATTTAGGTCACCCATATTATCATATTGACCATAGTGACTATCATTTTCACTCTTGTGGTCACTCATCTTGTCAACCAGCAAATCAGCCGACAATAACATAAAACAACTCTAATACAAAGAAACCAAATTAAAATCTAATTTCTAAATTAAAATTCTCAACTACCACTCCTCGGTAGCGGCGCCATTTTTTCATAACGCTCAAATCACCCTTCGAAATCAATTAAAAAGGTGAGCGATCGTAGTCAGTAAAAACCCAATGAACTGTCAGGGTTGAATCCCACAGGGAACGGTGTATTGTGGAGGATTCTTTATCGAAAGATTTGGACTTTAAATCAACTCATTTAGAAAAGTAAGAACAAATAGGTGGATTGTACCACCAACTTAATGTACAACTTTTTTTTCAATTATCGCAATTAAACTAAAAGTCGAATGAAATCAAGAGTTATCAAGAAATCTAGGGGTGCGGGGATTGGAAGTAAATTTCATATAGGAGTAAATGTGCTGCTCTATATTGATGTGCATACATGAATAGGCTAAGTCATTTTCAATGACACTAATCATCTTTCGATCTGAAAGCATATACGCCTAGAATCTTCTTTTGGTCTCATCTAATGTCAATTCTTAACAATCCAATATCTTACTTTATTTATTCTTTCAAGAATAGGGAAAATAGATCTGACCCATAACATCTCTTTCAAGTAAGTCAAGGACAGGAAATTTAAATTTCTACTACTGAACAAATTACCCACTCTAATTAATCTCTTTCGAGTATCAACCGGAGATCGGACGTGGGAATTAAGTTTGCAACATTAACCCTTAAGTTAACCCCATAGTAATAAGACCAAATTCATGCATGAATAGCAACAAAATACAGCATAGAATAATATCCACTACATTAAATTAACACCCAACCCCATTAGAGCACCCTAGATCACCCATCACAAAAAGTAAAGAAAATATACCTTCCGTGATAGAAGCCATGGGTAACTTGAAATCAAGCAATTAAGAGTAAACCCACTTTGGATTTCACTTCAAATTATCGAAATCATTCAAATTGTAAAACCCCAAGAAGGCTAGAAAAAGTGTTCTAAAAAGTAAAGTGTTCTCTCTCAAAACTTTCTTTTGAACTCACCTGTTCAAATTTCTAATTGAACTCTATCATTTGGACTATTTATATTTTCCAAAAATTTTGCCCAAAAATCCTCATCATAACCAAATCGGCGACATTAGTCTGGCTCGCCTAATTCACTTGGTAAATCGCCCTTCGTTCCCCAGCTTGCCTTTATGATGCTCTAGGATTTAGGTGTTTGAACCACAGTTGGCGAACTCGATTAAGTCAGCCGTTCTCATTCGTAAAATTGCCGAGTACCACCTTAGTTCGCCGTTCGAGCATTAAATCTTAGCCATGCACACTGTCACTTTGGGCGATCTTCTTCAGATCCGCCTTTCTCATTCGGTGTATCACCTTTTCTGCTGGATTTTTTCGCCCTTCTTTAATAAAAAAAAGTGTTATGCACTGTTAGATTAGGCAAAGTCAACCTTAGTTTACGATCCTCCCTTCATGCTAGGAAATCAACAATGTCCATTTTGCACTTCTTTTGCATTTTTGGGAATTCATTCTAGGTTTAGTCCATGCCTTATCCAATTGCCTTCATAGATCCAAATCATCAATATTTGATTAGAAAAGGACAAAGTTAGGCATTGAGAACACCAATTATTGAGCTAAATGGACCTTAAATGAGTGCAAATCTATCACTCATCACCCCTCGGCCCTCAGGCAGTTATTTTAAAGGGGTATTTAGGTCTTTTGCTATGCACCCAATACCCATACTACGTTGTTTTTACCCTAAATCTAGGCCTACAACTACCCTTATAAATTTTCTCTAACTCCCTCATTCAATAAAATTCCTAAATTCTCTCCAAGGTTCTCTCCAAAAATCCTCTCTCTAGATCAAGGAAGAGGAAGCTAGATTTCTTGAAGATCAAGTCTCCTTTATTCATCATTACTTAGGGCTTAAATCAAGGTATTAAGGGAGTTCATTAATGGGTTCCATCACCCATTTAGTCCCCAAAGGATTCTTAAATTCTCCAATTCAATTCCAATCAAATTGATTAAGGTTTTCATTGAATTCTCATGGGTTCTATTTGTGTTGATTCAATTGCTTGAATTTAATCTTATTATGATTGTTTTAATTCAATTACATGCTTTCCAATTGAATTCACATGAACTCATGTATTGATCATGATTTTGATAATGAACCCTAACTTGGATGAATTTGGAGAAAAATTATGAATCAATGAATGATGTTTTTATGAACTTATGCATGATTTATGAAAAGGAATGACTTATGATTAAGGTTGATTTAATATGAGAATAAATGAATTGTGAAAGGTTTACTCACATGTTAAGAGATCATGGCTTGGTGAAAGGTTTTCTCACTTAGACTTGATTCAAGATTTAATCAGCTATTTTATGATTGTTATAGCTCGTATTAGTAGTTGACTTATGTTTTTCCATGGATGATGATGACTTTATGAAAATGACTATTCCGTTAAAATTTAACTTAGAACTGAGAGAACTTTTAGGTGGAGACTCAAATAGGGTAGTCTCTAGTAGTAACCTCTAGTTCCTAACTATGTGCCCCCGTAGGTTTGCCTTAATTGACCTAGCTAGTGGATCCACGTATAGCATATGATATGATACGGAGTTATACCTTGGTAAGTAGACTCTTCCTTCTCGGTGTAGGAGTTACATCGGATTCTATGTCATAGCTCGCATTGTCTAATATCGATTGAAGCTAATATCCCACAAAATGAACTAAGTTACTTAAAAATATTTTATGAAGCTTTCCTTATGATTTTATGATGCATTGACCATGTTCATGACTTCCAATTCTTCTTAAATGATTTTACTATGCTTAGCTTGGTCATGCATATCATGTTTTCAATTAATTTCCATTATGATCATGTCTCATGTTTTATTGCATTCCCCTCATACTTAGTACATTCCATGTAATCATGCATACGTGTGTCTACATTATTTCACTAATGTAGGGTGTGACAATTACTCTCCCTCTATTCATGGCTAGTTGATCTCATTGACGATTCGAAGATCAAGAGTTAGTGAGTCCTCATGCTCCGAGGACCATGTTGTTTCTATTTTCTTTCTTATGTCTTTATATTTCAGAATTTGTATGTGGTGTACGGATTACGTCTCAACCACTCTTATTGATGTAATAGATGGCCTGTCTCAACTTTCATGTACTTCCACTTATGTCAAACTCTTTACATTTTAATGAGATTTCTTGTTTTTCTCTATTATGTTGTGTATATGCATGTCAAGAGGCCTGTGTAGGGCCTCTTGGGGTCTTATACGTCATGTCACGTCTAGGGTGTACTTTGGATTGTGACACCCTTGTTCCCATTTGGGAGGAAATGAGGGGTTATAGGGAGAAGTTCAGAGTGTATGGGGAGCACATTGATAGCTCCTCCACTCGAGTTGAGGAGCAATAGAGAGACCAGAAGTTAGCAGTGATTGGTCAGCATTGAGGGCTGAAGTGACGGAGTTGAAAAGACTTTGGATGAGATGAAGGGGTGGCTTTCCCCGTTATTGAGAGATTTTATGCCTCCGTAGATTTTGGAGGGGGCTATCATTGAGAAGAAGTTGGGGTGTGGAAAGTGAAGAGGAGAGTGGAAGAAAAAAAGGTTAGTGCGAAAATCGAGAACTTCATCCAGATGGCTAATTTGACAAAAAGATTGAACCCTATCTCTCTCTGTCACACACAGACATACACACACAAATATATTCTTGTTGTATTTTTGTTTCAATAAAAGGGTTCTTCATCAATGAAGCAATGGAAAGTTGCAAGAAAAAGGTTGGGTGATATTTTTTGTGCAAAATGAGAAAGAAATATTTAAAATAAGTAAGGTCTTGCTAATGCTTAAATAGAATAGAGTCACTATAAACCAAAAATATCCTACCATGCCCATCAGTCCCGTTACAATTCTTGAAAAACCTTTGTTATCTCGCGGGAGATAGTTCGTTGGTAATTTGGAAAATATGGGCAAAGATATGGGTAGAAACATGCATGTTATTCTCTTTGTAAGTGTGAGAGTTTGTTATGGTCACGAATTTTATAAAATATTTTTGATTTGCAAGAGTATGGAATCATTCTTTGTGTAAGGACAGTTGGATACTTTTGTTGAGGATAGCTTTGCATTTTAGTGAGATTTTTTGAGCATTTACTTTGATTGATAATGGCTAATCATTGCTTGAGGCTTTTAATGCATAATTTGAAGTTATAAGCTTTGAAACTAACTTTGTGATAACACCTATATATCAATTCTCAAGAAGCACTCTTTGAAGACATCTTTGTTGAACTTATTGATACGATGTTTTACTTGAGGACAAGAAAAATTTTAAGTTACGGATGTTGATGTGTTGAGGATTTTGGACTCATTTTAGGCTTCTAGTTCACCAAAGTTAAGTCCTCAATGCCCATTTATATCATTTTTCTAATAAAAATGTATTTGAATTTCAGCCATGAGAGCATAAGAATGACATGGGGAAAAAGAGATGAAAAGAAGCAAAGAACTTGGAAAAATAGGCAGAAGGGTGATGCTGAAGATTGACCAAATTGACTCGGTGTATCTCCGAGTGGAACAAATGTCACCGAAGAAGACAGTTCTAAACCCTAAAAGTCTATGTGAGGTTAACGATGAAGAAGAGCATTCAGTGCATCATCGAAGCAACTCGACGATCTTAGTCGAGATCCCTGAAAGTAACAGGCTCCTGAAGGATAAAATCAACTGTTTGAAGCTAGATTGGTGATGGTAACAACAGTTTGATGTGTCGCCAATCAGTTTGGTGATGTCGATTAAACTCACCAATTAGTCAAAAGGGGAAATTTTTTGAATAATTTTGTAAATGTATAAAATAGTTCTTTGAAGAGAGAAAAATATACTTTTCACTTTTCTGAATTTTCTTGTACTCTTTGCAAAACCATTTTTATTTGGGGATGAACCTAGTACTTAAAGATTTGTGAGAGTCTTCTTAAGATTGAAGGTCTTAAGGATCAATTAGTCAAAAGGGGAAATTTTTTGAATAATTTTGTAAATGTATAAAATAGTTCTTTGAAGAGAGAAAAATATACTTTTCACTTTTCTGAATTTTCTTGTACTCTTTGCAAAACCATTTTTATTTGGGGATGAACCTAGTACTTAAAGATTTGTGAGAGTCTTCTTAAGATTGAAGGTCTTAAGGATCAATTAGTCAAAAGGGGAAATTTTTTGAATAATTTTGTAAATGTATAAAATAGTTCTTTGAAGAGAGAAAAATATACTTTTCACTTTTCTGAATTTTCTTGTACTCTTTGCAAAACCATTTTTATTTGGGGATGAACCTAGTACTTAAAGATTTGTGAGAGTCTTCTTAAGATTGAAGGTCTTAAGGATCAATTAGTCAAAAGGGGAAATTTTTTGAATAATTTTGTAAATGTATAAAATAGTTCTTTGAAGAGAGAAAAATATACTTTTCACTTTTCTGAATTTTCTTGTACTCTTTGCAAAACCATTTTTATTTGGGGATGAACCTAGTACTTAAAGATTTGTGAGAGTCTTCTTAAGATTGAAGGTCTTAAGGAT